>CM077153.1:287502592-287619503 GCA_039583875.1 Platanthera guangdongensis
TTGAAACCGGAACCCGGCTTCCTGTAGAGCTCGCCCTTGGGGAAAGGGGTGGTCTCGCGCCTACTTCGTTCCTGCAAGGAAAAACAACAAGACAGGGAGAAACAGGCCCAAGGCTCGGCGGGGAGGTCCCACCACAAACCCGGAAGATCTCAGAGCGCTTCCCCTCCTTAGCCTGAAGCCGAGCTAAGGTACCCTCAGAAAGCACAGAGAATTTGGGGAGAGGAGCTCAAGGAAAAAACGTGCCTTCAGGGGTACCCTTGGGTCCTATTTATAGTTTTCAAACCTGGACTGCCAATAACCAAAATAGCTGACCTGAAATTACCAGGAAACCCTGGCTGGCCTGCCAACAGCCAAACTCCGCTGTTTCGAAGGGCTATGGGCAGGCCAGCAGGGCTTAAAACAGTAAAAAATACCTCCGATCCTCAGGCGAGCTGGACCCCCTGGCTACCTCGGCGTGCTTTGCTCGCCAGCTGCTGCCGAGCTCCACTGCGGGTCGCGAGTTGCAGCTCGCTCGGCGAATGCCGAGCTCTGGGTCGCCGATCGTCGATCTCTGGTCGACGGATGCCGAGCTCAGGCCCGCTCCTGCTGCCGCCCGAGCTTGCCTACTGCTGCTGGGCTCGCCAGCTGCTGCCGAGCTCGCCGAGCTCGCCTGCTTGGCCTTTGTTGAACTTGCTCGCCGGACACGGGGTTGTACACAATCCCCGCTCTTTTCGAGCTTGCCAAAAGCTCGGAAAGAACATCCAACCCGAAGTGTGCGGCGAGCTCCGGCTGGCGAGGTGAAGGGAATCTTATGGTGGGGGCCACCTGCGGCTATATATATGTGCCACCTGCTCTGGCTACCTGGCTCTTGCCATTCCCTCTGCTACCTTGCCAAGATGCCCCTTCCTAAGGAGATTCAAGAGCGCGTAGATCGAGCTCGCCGGGCTTCCGAGGCTCGTATTGCCGCGCTGACGGCGGTCCCCGCAAAGGTCCCTCAAATTGATCCTGCCGAGCCGGGCTCAAAGAGTCAAGGCCATTTCTCGAGGCGGCTGAGCCCATCTTCCACGACCTGAGGGCCACTTTGGCTCGCGAGACCGGCTCTTCTACTCAAACTGTTCTGGAGAATGATAGGGAGGTCGTTGTTGTCGGTGACGATCAGGGCGGCCTTCCAGATGGCGAGGGGACCGCGCCGCGGGTTCCTACGCCGCGAGGCGAGGCTGCCCCCCGCCACTTCACGACTTTCGGCCCCGGACAACCATCCACGGGATCCGCCACTCCTCTTCGGGATCCTGCCTGTGAGCTCGCAGAGGCCAGCTTCGCCGCCTGGCTCCCCTCCTCGGCACATTGATGCGCCCGCCGGGGGGGGGGCCCGGGGTCCATTCCTGTCCCGGGCTTCGATCCCATCTCGCCGGGAGCTCGCGGCCCAGGTCGCGGGAAGGACCTGAGGTTCATCCCTCCTCGCCTCTCTTTGGAGCCGCCGAGCTCTTCAGGTCTGCCTCGCTCAACCCTGTGCTTCACAAGCTTTTGCTCTGCTGACATCTGCCTTTACAGCCCTTCCCAGTCAGTCGGCCGCCGAGGAGTCCTCGCGAGCGGCTCGTCACTCTCCCCTCCCGTCTCCGAGCTCGCTGGACTCTTACCTGGGCCCGGAGGTGGATCAAGGCGAGCTGATGAGGAGGGAGGCCAAGCTCCTCAAGAAGCTGGTGGGTGGTCTGCGCGAGGTGCAAGGAGCCAACGAGACGCTGCAGCGCGACTATGCGCGCCTTGCTGAGGAGGTGCGCCTCGGCCGACCTGGCGAGTTGATGTCTCCTAACGGCTCCTGGATGAGATAGATGACGGTCTCTTAGTCGCGCAGAGGAACTCTGGAAGGATCCGCGAGCTTCTCCGCGCGCGGCAGCTTGGGGGGCGGGGATCGCGAGGCCGGGGTAGGTAAACTTGCGGGCTCCCCTGCCGAGCCGACCGGCGCTCGCATCCTGGTGCCCTCCCTGCTCGCGCGCCCTGTTTTTTCCTGTTTCGAACTGTCCCCTGCGGGGATGAATAATTTCTAGGACATTTTTAATTGTTATTTAAATAAAATGCTGTAATGTTTTGACTTAGCCTTAGTGAGGATGCGCCGGAAGTCGGCGAGCTGGGGTGGTGAGCTGGGGTGGCGAGCTGGGGTGGCGAGATGCGCCGATGTGACAGCCGGCCTCAGATTCCTTTTCCTATAAATAGCCCCCCCCCCCCTCACCTACCCCCGTACTGTCTTTATTGCTCTGCTTCCCTTCTTGCTCTTTCCTGCTCGCGCTGCGCTTTGTTTCTTTTCTGCGACCATGGGCAAGACTAATCCGGACGCTGACGGCCGCTCCAAGTGCGCGCAGCACTTCGCGGATTATTGTTTCTTTGACGGTCATACCAGCGAGGAGGAGCTTGCAGAATTCAAAGCCCAGTACGTGCCGCCGGGCTTTGAGGCGCGCAGGCCGGGGCCGGGCGAGGCCATCAATACGTTTTACGAGAACGAGCTCGCCTTCCCCATCTCGCATTTCGAGGTGGGGCTGCGACTTCCTTTGTGGCCGGAGATCCGGCAGATCTTGAAGTACTACGGGGCCGTCCCCGCGCAGCTGAACTCGAACGCCATCGCCATGATGGTGGCGTTCGCGAGCTATCTCCGGCGGGAGAGGATCGAGTTTAACCTGACGGTGTTCAGGAAACTCTTCTCATACAAGGCGACGACGGACGGGGTCGCCTACTTCGGCGGCTCCCTGATCAAAGTTCGCGAGATCGCGAACAAGCACCACACCTGGATGACCAAGATCGCCTTCATCAAGGGCGATCTCGGCAACATCCCCTACTCGCCGCAACAGAAAGGCGAGGAGGTGTACCGCCCGCCGGCCGTGTCCGGCAACGACGCCGAGCTCCACAAATTCTTCCTCCACAAAGACTTCGAGGTCGCCTTCCTGCGGAGGGGCCTCGACGCGCTCCCCCCGATTCTGCCCGGCGAAGGTACGTTTCCTTCCTCTTGCCGAGCTCGCCTTACTTGCGGACTCGGCACATTATCATTCCTGAGTTTCCTAACCTTCCAAGTATTTTCCTTTCAGGGGAGCGAATAATCCCCGCGAACCCGCCTTTTGCGGACCCGGGGCTGGAGACTGACCCTCTTGCTCGCGAGAGGGCGGCGGCAGCGGCCTGCCGAGACGAGGCGCTCTCCTCGCAGCCCTCTTCCAGCAAGAGGCGACCCGAGGACGCGGGGTCGAACCCGCCATCCGGCCCCCGCCAGGTGAAGAAGATGCGGAGAGCCCTGCTGGCGTCGCGGGGGCAACAACAACAACAACATCAGTCCAGCCCCAAGTACATCAGCTCATCGGAGACCCCTCCCGACGTGTCTCCGGGGAGCCCGCTGAAGGAGATTACCAGCAAGGGCAGAAAGGGTGGCAAGGCCCCCTCTTCCTCGGCCGCGATCTCCCCTCCTCCCTCGGCGAAGAGGGCTGCCCGCGAGCGCGCGCCGCCGAAGCAGCACCCCCTCTTCAACTTCGGCGCGCGCTGGAAGGATTCCGCGGGCGAGCCCATGTTGCAGTGGGATGAGCTCGCACATCGAGTCTCCGTCTCCACCCTGCACCCGTCCTGGCACGACCGCGAACCCGCCACCGGTCACGCCTACGCCCTCGGCTTCGGCCTCTATGGCCGGGAAGATGCCGAGGCCTACAAGAGGGCGACCCTCCGGCAGCTCGGTCATGAAGGCTTGCAGTCCCACCTGCGGACTCTGGAGCTGCACCACATGCTGGCGCGCCGCAGCTTCGCCCTCAGTCACCAGCTCGAGAAGGCCGAGCAAGCTCGCGACCTTGCCAAGGAGCAGGTTGCCGATCAGGCGAGGCGGCTCGGCATCGCGGACGGTCTCCTCGCCAAGGCTGCTGGCGGGCTGGTAAGTGTCGCGCACCACTTTTTTACTTTGGAAAGCTCCTTGTGCTGCTGCTAAGTGAACTCTTTTTCCAGGATGCCAAGGCGGCGGGCGAGCTCCAGGCTCGCAATACTGAGCTTGAGGAGGAGAATGGCCGCCTGCGCGCGCAGCTGGCCGTGGACGCTGACGCTGCCGGGGAGCTCCAGGCTCGCGATGTTGAGCGAGGGGAGGAGATCGTCCAACTGCGCGCACGCCTTGGCGAGTTGGAGAGCGCGAACGCGAAGCTGAAGGGGGAGAACCAGCACCTTCTCGGCGAAGTGCGCCGCCAGGCGGAGATCTTCTTCCCGGGGCACGACATCGATCCCACTCTCCCCTACAAGTCTCCGCGCATCTTCGGCGAGGCGGACCTCGTTGAGAGACTGCGGATCAACTCCATTCAGACCGCCGAGTGCACCCTCGCGATGATGAAGGATTCAGGGGTGCTGGTGGAAGGATGCGGGGAGATCTCAGCTCGGGACCTGATGCCGAGTCTGTTTCCGGCGACGCCACCCAGCGAGAAGGAGGACAGCCTGGACGCTATGTTCGGGAAGAGCTTCCAGGATCACTCGGGCGACGGCGAGGATCAGTCCGGCGGAGGGGGCGAGGCCAGCTGACGGCCTAGTATTTGTCTTTTCTCTTTTTTGACTACTCGCAGAGGCGAGCTCCCTGTACATTTATAAATAATAAAAAGGTGTTTTGATCATACCAGTGTTCTTTTTACTATGTTCATTGTCATGAATGTATTTTCTCCCGCGACCTCGCCGAGACAGGTTCCGCGAGTAGTGATTATGAGAGCGCGCCCGCGAGCGGTGTGCTTGGAGTGTTCGCCGAGTCCCAATGATTTCTTGGCGAGTTACCCTCCGCCCTTATTACGCCATTACGATTCGCGCGCGGCCTCCTGCCTTTTTTTTTGCCTACCTCTACTCGCACACGAGCCGCCCAGGTTGTGCTCATCGAAGAAATTTCTCGAAGTATGATGGGCCTGGTGTGCGAGGAGCCCTGGTCAGGTTCGTCTTTGGCGAGGCCCGGGCTCGCGGCCGGCTTCCCTACGCCGAGCCGGGGATGATGAGCCCGAGCTCGCCTATGCCGACCCCTCCGGTCCAGCTTACTTTCTTGATTATGCCGATCTGAGTTCGCCGAGCCCGAGCTCGCCCTGTCAAAACCCTTCCCCTTCGTTTCCTGCCACAGATTTTGACCTACACCTGACGACTTCAGGGCCGACATCATCGGGTGACTTCCAGCCCTGTCAGCTAGGTGAGAGCCTGACAGCGGGATTTGCTCGGGGCCAAGGATGACACCGAGTGACTTCCAGCCCTGTCAGCTAGGTGAGAGCCTGACAGCGGGGTCTGCTCGGGGTCCAAAATACATCACCATCGAGTGACTTCCAGCCCTGTCAGCTAGGTGAGAGCCTGACAGCGGGATCTGCTCGAGGCCAAGGATGACACCGAGTGACTTCCAGCCCTGTCAGCTAGGTGAGAGCCTGACAGCGGGGTCTGCTCGGGGTCCAAAATACATCACCATCGAGTGACTTCCAGCCCTGTCAGCTAGGTGAGAGCCTGACAGCGGGATCTGCTCGAGGCCAAGGATGACACCGAGTGACTTCCAGCCCTGTCAGCTAGGTGAGAGCCTGACAGCGGGATCTGCTCGGGGTCCAAAATACATCACCATCGAGTGACTTCCAGCCCTGTCAGCTAGGTGAGAGCCTGACAGCGGGATCTGCTCGAGGCCAAGGATGACACCGAGTGACTTCCAGCCCTGTCAGCTAGGTGAGAGCCTGACAGCGGGATCTGCTCGGGGTCCAAACTACATCACCATCGAGTGACTTCCAGCCCTGTCAGCTAGGTGAGAGCCTGACAGCGGGATCTGCTCGAGGCCAAGGATGACACCGAGTGACTTCCAGCCCTGTCAGCTAGGTGAGAGCCTGACAGCGGGATCTGCTCGGGGTCCAAAATACATCATCATCGAGTGACTTCCAGCCCTGTCAGCTAGGTGAGAGCCTGACAGCGGGATCTGCTCGAGGCCAAGGATGACACCGAGTGACTTCCAGCCCTGTCAGCTAGGTGAGAGCCTGACAGCGGGATCTGCTCGGGGTCCAAAATACATCATATTCCACCATGCAGGCCAATTGCAACGAGATCAGAGAGCTTGAAAGAATTTATTATAATCGGAGTGTTGCTTACATGGTTCAGGGAAAAAAGCGTTTGAGGTCGTCACCACTCCAGGTGAGACTCAAGGTCTCGCCTTCTACATTTTGAAGTCGATAGCCCCCCGACCCCAAGGCCACCTTTACAATGAACGGTCCCTCCCAGCTGGGATTGAGTTTCCCTACTGATGCCGACCTCCCTGCTGCATCGACTTTCTTCAACACCAAGTCCCCCTCCACGAACTGCTTGATCCTGACATGCTTATCAAAGTATTTGGCCATTCTTCTTTTTACCTCCTCTTGTCGGATGGCGGAAAGGTCTCTTACTTCTTCCACCATGTCAAGGGAGAGCCTTAGTTCCTCCTCATTCTCTGCTTGCCATTCCTCGCGGCCTTCCTTTGCTGTCACGACTCGCGGCGTTTGGACTTCGAATTCAATGGGGAGCACTGCCTCGCATCCGTGGGAGAGTTTGAAGGGGGTCTCTCCTGTAGCTGTGTTGGGGGTGGTCCTCAGGGCCCAGAGGACCGCGGGAAGCTGCTCCACCCAGCTCCCTTTTAGGTTCTCCACCTTTTTCTTGAGGAGGTTGACGATGATCTTGTTTGCGGCCTCCACTTGTCCGTTACTCCTGGGGTGATGAACCGAGGCGAACCTGAGATCGATCCCAAGCTGTTCGCAAAAGCTGGTGAACTCGGCGCTAGCGAACTGAGGCCCATTGTCTGTTACGATGGCCTGGGGCAGCCCGTGGCGACAGATGATCTCCCCCCATACAAAGTTCCTGATCACCTGGGAGGTCACCTTAGCCAACGCTTTCACCTCCATCCACTTTGAGAAGTAGTCAATCATCACTAGGAGGAACCTTCTCTGACCGCTGGCTTGGGGAAACGGCCCAACCAGATCCATTCCCCAGATTGCGAAGGGCCATGGGGCCGTGATACTACGGAGCCGTTGGGCCGGCTGCAGCTGGAGAGGGGCAAACAGTTGGCACTTGTGACATTTTCTTGCGAATTCTACAGCGTCCCGGCCCAGGGTGGGCCAAAAATAACCTTGCCTGACTATTCTTCCTTCCAGGGTCCGACTCCCGGAGTGACTTCCACATTCCCCGGAGTGGACCTCCTCCAAGATCCTTCGCACTTCTCCCTCGGCCACGCAGCGGGCCAGCATCCCTGAGAGGGTCTTTCTGTATAGCTGCCCGTCCTGGAGGAGGTAGTATGCTGACTTGTACCTCAGCTTCTTCTTGTCCACCCCTTCTGGATACTCTCCCGTGGAGAGAAAAACCATCACAGGATCCATCCATGAAGCTTGTTGATCGATCTCCATGAGCTCTCCTTCTTCGATGGAGGGGCGAAACAGGTCGGTGATGGTGCCCCCCACCTGGGGACCCTGCTTAGCCAACTGATCGGCCTGTTCATTTTCTTCCCTGGGCACATGTTGGATGGCAAAGGTTTGAAAAGTTCCAATGATCCCCTTTACTTTGGCCAAATACGATCGCAGGGTGGGCTCCCTTGCCTCAAACTCCCCGTTGATTTGGGAGGCTACTACCATGGAGTCCGTGAGGACCTCCACATCTGACACTCCAAGTTCCCTGGCCAGACGAAGCCCTGCTATCACGGCCTCGTACTCGGCTTGGTTGTTGGTAATGGGAAAGTGCACCACCACCGTTTGCTCGATTCGGGTCCCTTGGGGGCTTTCCAGGATCACTCCTACTCCTAAGGAATGCCTTCCCGATGCTCCATCCACTCTCACCTTCCAGGGAGCCGGGCGAGTGAGTTCTTCCTCCGCCACCTCCACCACATAGTCAGCAAGGAAGTCGGCCATTGCCTGGGCCTTGATCGAGAGCCGCGGAACGAAGGAGACGTCGAACTCGCTCATCTCCACCGACCACTTAGCCAATCTGCCTGAATGCTCCACCCCCTCGAAGATGTTGCGGAGGGGATGGTCGGTCACTACTCGGATTGAGTGTGCCTGGAAATAGGGTCGCAGCCTCCGAGCCGAGATGATTAGGGCGAACGCGAGCTTCTCCAAGATCGGGTACCGGAGCTCGGCCTTCCTCAAGACCCGGCTCACATAATAGACTGGGAGCTGTCTCTTCCCTTCTTCTCGAACCAGGACCGAGCTTAAGGCCTCCGTCCCGACTCCCAAATACAGGAACAGATCCTCCCCCTCCTTTGGTCCTTGGAGCAGCGGAGCCTGTGTCAACTGCACCTTGAGGGCCTGGAAGGCCTCTTCGCATTCCCTACTCCATTCAAACCTCTGACCCCCTCTCAGTGTCTTGAAGAAGGGGAGCACTTCTCCCCTGCCCGAGAGAGGAAGCGACTCAGCCCTGCTAGCTTCCCTGTCAACCGTTGGACTTCCTTTGCATTCCGCGGGGATCCCAGTTCCAAGATGGCCTTGACCTTGTCTGGGTTCGGCTCGACTCCTGCGGGGGTGAGGAGATGCCCCAAGAACTTTCCCCTGCTGGCCCCAAAGACACATTTTAGTGGATTCAATCGCATCTTGTACTCGCGCAGGGTGGCGAAGGTCTCCTCCAGGTCTCGGAGGTGGGAGTCCACATCCCGGCTCTTGATCATGAGGTCATCTACATATACCTCCAGATTCCTCCCCCTCTGCTCCTTGAAGACCATATCCATCATTTTTTGGTAGGTGGCTCCAGCGTTCTTCAGCCCGAACGGCATCATCTTATAGCAGTAGCAGCCGTCCCCTGTAATGAATGAGACATCTTTTATGTCCGGGGGGTGCATCCTGATCTGATGATAACCTGAAAATGCATCTAAAAAACTCATTACAGAAAAACCGACGGCTGAGTCAACCAGCGCGTCGATCCGAGGCAAGGGGTAACAATCCTTAGGACAAGCTTTATTAAGAAGGGAAAAATCGATACATAAGCGCCAGCGGCCGTCTCCCTTTTTGACCATCACGACGTTCGAGACCCATCCAGGGTATTGAATTTCGGACACAAAGCCCACTTTGAGAAGTTTCGCCACTTCCTCCCTGATGGGTTCCGCCAGCTTGTCCGCAGTGGACCTTTTCTTCTGCTGAACGGGGCGTGTTCCCGGGTCCAAGTTGAGGCGGTGGCAGGCCACATCCGCGTCAACCCCCGGCATCTCCGCGGCGTTCCAGGCGAAGATGTCCACATTCTTCTGGATGCACTCCAGCATCCTGCCTTGGTCCTCCGGGGTCAGCCCCCGCTGACGCGGATCTTTTCCACCCTTCCTCCTCGGGTGAGCACCTCCAGCTCCACCACCTCCTCAGCTGCCTCCAGCCTGGATTGCTCCGCCCATCCCTCGACGTCCCTTTCCTCCGGAGCGGGGACCTCTACCTCCATCGCTTCCTCCTCGACCCTCACCTCGGTCACCTCCAAACTTCCTCCGGCCGCTTCCTTTGCGTAGCCCTTCTCTCCCAGCTCTCCCCCCTCTGCTTCCTCTTCGACCTCCCCCATCCTTCGCCCCATCTCCTCGGCTCCCTCCTGCCAAGAGATGGTGTTCACCGCAGTGACATAACACTCCCGCGCCACCTTTGGGTCTCCCCTAACCCTGACTTGGACCCCCTCGGTGTTGAACTTCAAGCATTGATGAAAAGATGAGGGGACGCAGCGGAAGGCGCTGATCAGGGGCCTTCCAAAGATGGCGCTGTAGCTGCTGGGGGCGTCCACAATGACGAACTTGCAGTTTCGGGACTGCCCCCCCAAGGTGACATGGAGTCCGACTCCTCCTTCTACCTCCTTCCTTTCCCCTGAAAACCCGAACAGGGGGCCATCCGAGGCCAGCACTCTTCTCGCCTCCACCTTCATTGCGTCGAACGCCTTTTTGAAGACGACGTTGACGGAACTTCCGTTGTCCACGAGGATCCGTGAGACGGTGAAGTTTTCGATGGCCGTCTTGATGACCAGCGCATCACAGAACGGGTCCTCGTGGTCTGGTAGATCACTCCTGGAAAAGGTGATCCTCTCCTCCGGTGGCGGGGTTTGGGATGTAGAGGCGACGCTTCGCCGGTACATGGTGTGGAGGCTAGCCTTGCGGGAAGCCTCGATCCCTGCTCCCCCGTGGATCATCCCGATCCCTCCTCGGGTTCCCACATCCACCCGGTCTTCGCACCGATCCTCCTCCGCCCGAGGCAGGACCTCCTCGATCCTCACCTCCTGCCGTGCCCCCTGCTGCTGCTGCTGCTCCCTGTTCCCTCTCATCTCCAAGAATTCTGGGCACGTGGCTGTTGCGTGCCCCTCTTCCTGATGGAAGTCGCAATAGGGTAGCTCCACCCTAACCTCCCTCCTTCTTCTCCTCCACGCTCCTCTCCTGGCCCCCAAGGCTATGGCCATGGCCTCCTCTTGATCGGGGAGCCGGGGCCTCTGACCCTGCCTCCAGCCTGGGGGGTGGAACTGGTCCTGCCTCCCCTGATAGTGGCCTCTCCCGTAGTATCCCCTCTGTGGCCCCTGCCCCTGCCACTCTGGTCTCCAGCCCAGCCTACGGTCGGGCTCCTGACGCCCCCATCCCGGTTGCTGTCCTTGGAGCTGCCTCTGCTCCCTCTGCCTGGGCTCCTCCCTCCTCTCTTCCTGTCTTCTTCCTCCCCTCGACTCCTTCTCCTCCTCAGTCGCCCACCTGGCCAACTTCCTCGCAAATTCTGGGTTCGACGCCTCCCCGTCGACCTCTCTCGCCGCCCTCTCCATCAGCTCCTCGTAGGAGAGAGGGGGAATCCTCTTCAGTTCCATGCGGAAGAAACCCTGCTGCAGGCCCAGGGTGAAGGCCATCATCAGACTGTGGCCCGGCATCTCCTGGACTTGGGTAACCTCCTCCTGGAACCGATCGACGTAGCTCCCTAACGTCTCGTTCACCCCCTGCTTTATGTGGAACAGGGACTCAGACTCCTTCTTCCTCTTCTTTGCGGTAGTGAACCTCAACATGAACCCTCGGCGTAGGTCCTCGAAGCAATAGATGGAACTGGCCGGCAGCTGGTGGAACCACTCCCTCGCCTTATCCCGGAGGGTGATGGCGAAGAGACGGCACTTGAATCCGTCCGACATCTGACGGATGGAGACCACGTCTTCGAACCACTGGACGTGTTGAACCGGGTCTCCCTTCCCAGTGTAATAGGACATCTCGGGCTCCCTGAACCCATCTGGAACTGGAGCTGAAGAGACCAGCTCGCTGAAAGGACTCCCTCCCCCTACTGGGCGAGCTGGCGAGTCTCGTGAGCCCAGCTCGCCGAAGCGACCTCGGCCTGCCGAGCCGGGGAAGAGCTCAGGCCCGGGGAGCTCGCACCCACGGCCCTCCTCGGCAACTTCCTTCCCAGCTCGCCTGCCGGGAGCGTCCTCGCCCAATGAGGGGGCGGCCGCGATCTGATTTGCCGGAGTCGAGCACTCGGCCCGCGTGCCGAGTGCGAACTTGACCAGATTCAGCACCTCGCTTCTGAAGTCCTCGAACATGCCCACCGTTGCGAGAGGCGGGGGGGGGGGGGGGGGCGGCGAGCTCGGCCTGTCGGATCCTTGCCCTGTCATTGAACTCGCGAGAACTTTTCTATGCTGACCACGCTCCACGCTCACCGCACCAAAATGTTGAAACCGGAACCCGGCTTCCTGTAGAGCTCGCCCTTGGGGAAAGGGGTGGTCTCGCGCCTACTTCGTTCCTGCAAGGAAAAACAACAAGACAGGGAGAAACAGGCCCAAGGGCTCGGCGGGGAGGTCCCACCACAAACCCGGAAGATCTCAGAGCGCTTCCCCTCCTTAGCCTGAAGCCGAGCTAAGGTACCCTCAGAAAGCACAGAGAATTTGGGGAGAGGAGCACAAGGAGAAAACGTGCCTTCAGGGGTACCCCTTGGGTCCTATTTATAGTTTTCAAAACCTGGACTGCCAATAACTAAAATAGCTGACCTGAAATTACCAGGAAACCCTTGGCTGGGCCTGCCAACAGCCAAACTCCGCTGTTTCGAAGGGCTATGGGCAGGCCAGCAGGGCTTAAAACAGTAAAAAATACCTCCGATCCTCAGGCGAGCTGGGACCCCTGGCTACCTCGGCGTGCTTTGCTCGCCAGCTGCTGCCGAGCTCCACTGCGGGTCGCGAGTTGCAGCTCGCTCGGCGAATGCCGAGCTCTGGGTCGCCGATCGTCGATCTCTGGTCGACGGATGCCGAGCTCAGGCCCGCTCCTGCTGCCGCCGAGCTTGCCTACTGCTGCTGGGCTCGCCTGCTGCTGCCGAGCTCGCCGAGCTCGCCTGCTTGGCCTTTGTTGAACTTGCTCGCCGGACACGGGGTTGTACACTATGGCTGATAAGTTACTGAATAATACATTCTATTGAAATATAATACATATATACTTCTTTGCATAGTTGGTAGAGATTGTATTTTTTGATGAAATGGTCATGAGTTCAAAATCAGCCGACAACCAAATTTACTGTTGTTAATTTTATTGTAATGCTATTTTTAAATTTATTGTATAAATAAGTTTTTTGTTATATTGTTGTTTTCATTTTTTTAGTGGGATAAACGCTTGAGTGTTGTTGTTTATATTTTTTTTGCAAATAAATTTGTCATTATGTCATTGTATAAATTTTTTTTGTAAATTAGTTCATTGTTATATATGTTTTTATGTATACATTTGTTGATTCACTTTTTTTGAATTATTTTGTACTCCGCCCACACAACAAAATTTCTGCGTCTGCCACTGGTTGCGGGTCGCTCGACGCTCCAATGTACCGGTCGAATTCAACCGTCTCAGCTCGAGAGCGAGCCAAGCGTGCAAACAGTCACAGAAAAAACCAACAGCTAACAATTAAGCTTTTACGTGAAAAATTCGAAAAGGGTAAAAATCACAGGGTCGGATCGGTGCCGACCAAGTTTCATTATTCTTTAGTGTGTTACAAAAACTATCCCTCGATGGTAACAGTCCACCGTGTTGAGGTATATTGAATAGATGTGACAGCTGCTTAACGGGTATGCTTTAGAATCCGGATGACATTCAATAATCCGTCGTCGAAGATTTATTGTTACGCCGATAAATACCCCTGCTGGAGGCAACATGGAGATCGTTCCAAATTAGACAGTCACACGGGATACTTCGAGCGTACTAACATTCTCGAAGTAAACGTTTATGCGCCCTAGCCCCCACACCCATACTCCTGGCCGCTCTCCTTCTGTGAAAATCCCGTCGCTCGATTTGGGAGTTCTAGGTCACGCCGCTGGAGGAAATCGATCCGCCGCCTGCATAGGATTCTTCCCGTCGCTAGATCTGCCGCACCACTCATATCGGAAAGAAGAGATCATTAAGCCGCTCTCGTTTTCGGGAAGAAGCCCGCCCTCGGAATCCCGATCTTTTTCTTTACGTCGCCGATCGCAGATCCGGTAGAGCGCGTTCCTCTGTTCGTCGCGAGGTTTTCCGCAGGCGTCCCCGTTCGTGAAGCCATCGTCGCTGCCAGAGATTTTTGGATCGCGTTTTTTCCTGTGTGATTTTTTGATTCCGGCGCCGCTCGTGTGCGAGATCGGGAAAATAGTTTCCTCCTGTTTCGCCGAGGGAAGTTCCGGATCTAGGGCAGATTTTTGTCCGTTTGTCCCGGTCCCCGATCTGAAATAAGAGAAGGAGTAGGCTCTGTTCTTCCTGTGCGTTGCCTACACTTTGGTAGACAACGTGTATCCTGCGCAGGCTGCGCTTGACGGAAGGAGTGCCGCTACTGACGGAAGGAGCACTGCGCTGGATGAAAGGAGCACCCGGCCGCCATTGCAGTGTGCGATTTCTCCCGCTGCTGCTCGACTCCGGATAGAGAAGAGAAGGCGGCTTTTTCTGCTATTCCTCTGCGCGCCTAAAGAAGTGTTTTCGGTGCTCAACTGAAGGATTCCGGCGGGAATCAGTGCCAGTACTTCAGCTTTCTTTAACTGATCTCAGTAAATCAGGATTTTCAAGATCTAACAGGAAGAAGATCGTGACTCTCTGACTGTTGTTGTTCATGGGATATTTGCTTTCGACGACTGTACTCAGCCGAAGAGGAGTCAAACAAATTTTTTTGTATTGGATCTGAAAACTTCGTCCTCTTTGCTTCTTGGGTGATCTCTTTCTAGTTTTTCTATGCGTGTTTTAGTTTCCTAGTGAAACTTAAATTTGGAAAGAGAGACGATGTCGAAGGGAAATTCTCCCGTTCCGATGGTCAAGCTAGAGAAATTCTCCAACTCAGAGTTTAGTGCATGAAAGTGGAACACGCAGTTCGGCATGAAGTACTTGAATATTTTCTATATTGTGCAGTACGATTTTGAGTCTTATAGATGAGGAGAGGACGAGGATAACTGGATCAACGACGAAGATTTCTGTCGTGATTACCTCCTCAATTGTCTCTCCAATAGATTGGCTGAGACGTACAACAAGATGAAAACTGCAAATGAGATCTGGGACGCACTGGAGCAGCAGTTCAGAGAGGAAGATAACATTTCCAAGACGCATGTGGCGGAAAAGACGTACAAGAAGATGAAAGCTGTCATTGACATGGTACACCTTCAAGACGGAGATATATCAGAAAAAATGCAAGTTTGTCTGAAAGACCTCAAGTGCTTTATCTGCATTGAGGATGAGAACCGGACTAGTCACGCTATGGAAACGGTTAGCAAACAAAACTATGCTGCTAACATGGTCACGCACCCTAAGCGTAAGTCTAATCCTTGAAAGGCAAGACCATACTCCAGTGCACCCGCAGTTGCTGACACTAGCAGCACGGCTAAGAAATTTAAAGGTAAGTGCTACAACTGCAATAAGTGGGGTCACTGTGCTTCATAGTGCAAGCAACCCAAAAGGGGTGAATCCAGCACACCAAAGACTGAAAACAAGGCAAATATGGTTTATCAGACTGCGTCTGCCGACTTTGTTGTTATGGTTAGCAAGGGGAAGGTCAGTATAGAGTGGTGACTCGATTCAGGTGCTACATGTCATGTCTGTAATGATTCAACGCTTCTAGGGGTGTTACTGCAGTAAAAAAGACTGTCACTGTTGCAAATGGTAGAGTAGCTGACGTGCTGAAGGTGAGAAATGCAACTCTGCTACTTTCCTCAGGTACGCGTTTAATTTTGAAAATTGTTAAATTTATACATGCATTACTTGCTAATTTAATTTTAATTAGTTTGATATGCGATGTTGATATGTCATTTAACATTAGTGATGATAGAGTAACTTTAATGGTTCACTCGTATTATTTTGATTGTGCGTATGTAGTAAATGAAATGTATAGATAAATTCTAGCAAATAAAGTAGTAATTCAGGTTCGCTCAAATCTGATAGATCCTAAAACTTTACATGAAAAACTATGACACATAAACTATAAAAAAACTACTACTGCTAGCTAAAACTCACAGCATACCCTTAGACACAACAATCATATTTGACAAATGTGAAATTTGTGCTCAGACAAACATAACTAGAACACATTTTTGTCAGGTTTCTAGGAGCACATAATTACTAGAGTTAATACATTCCGACATATGTGACTACAAAAGTTTTGTCACAAGAGGAGCTCAGAAGTATTTAATAACTTTTATTGACGATTACTCTAGATTTAGAGACATTTATCTCCTAAAACTCAAAGATAAAACTTTTGAAAAAATTCATATATTCAAAAATATGGTTGAAAATCAACTAGACATAAAAATAAAAAGACTAAAGAGTGATAGAGTAGGTGAATATATCTCGGGGGAGTTTCAAGATTTTCATATCAGCAATGACATAATTCCTGAAACCACTGTCGCGTATTCACCACAATCCAATGATATCACCGAAAGAAAAAAAAATAGGGCTTTAACAGAAATGTTGAATTTCATGTGGTTAACTGCTGGCATGCCTGCGACCTATTGGGGTGAAGTCGTTCTCACGTCAAATCACATTTTTAATAAAGTTCATCATACCAAGTTGAAGCAAACACCCTATGAGCTTTGGTTTAAGAGACCTCCTAGATTTGATAATCTTAAGACTTGAGGCTGTATCACTTATGTTAGTATACCTGACTCTAGAAGCGCTAAGATTAGACCTAGGACAAACACTTGTGTCTATCTAGGATGTGCAGAGGATAGTGCTGAAGACAGGTTTCTAGATCACTAAACTAATATTGTAATAAAATCTAGAGATATAGTTTTCTTTGAGGATAAGTTCCTTAAAGATTAATTTGACGCTTCCAGGTCTGCCAGCGGCTAGTAATGAGTATACTATTGAGTCAAGACAAAGAATCTCTAACACTGAGCTCATAGACACTAGTGATTTAGTATTTAAAAGATTATCTAATAGAGAACAAATGTCTAAAAGCTTCAATATAGACTTTGTGACTTATCAAGTTAAAGTTGATCCATCTACCTATAAGAAAGCGATGTGATCTAGGGATTCTCGATTATGAAACGAAGCCATAGATGATGTGATGAACTCTCTCCTGCAAAACCACACTTGGACCTTGGTTGACTTGCCCAAAGGGGCTAGAACCATTGGAAGTAAGTGAGTTCTGAAAAAGAAGCTTAATCCTGATGAGAGTATCGCTAAATACAAAAGCACGTCTAGTTGCAAAAGACTTCACTCAAGTGAGTGGTATAAATTACTTTGATATATACTCACATGTTTGTCACATTGAGACAATTAGGATTCTTCTCGCTTTAGCATTTATTGAACATTTTGTCGCTCATCAGATGAATATCAAGACTGTATTTCTTAATGGAGATCTGACTGAGGAGATCTATATGCACCAACCTGAAGGGTTTGTCATAGAAGATCTAGAAAATAAAGTCTGTAAGTTGATTAAGGCACTCTACGGATTGAAACAAGCACCTAAATTATGACACGAGAAATTTGACACTTGTGTTAAAGGCGTGATTTTTAAATCTAGCATATCAGATAAATGTCTGTACGTAAGAACAAGTTCAGATAAAGTTGCAATTATATGATTGTATGTTGATGATATGCTAATTCTGGGCATTAATCGGTCTGAGGTGGAAAATGTGAAAGTTATCTTGATAACACAATTTATCATGACAGACTTAAGTGTGGTGAAAACCATCCTAGGAATGGAAGTAAACTTCATTGAAAATGATATTACCTTAAGTTAGAGTCACTACGTTAGAAATCTACCTGAAAAGTGGGGTTACGTTAATAGCAAGAAGATAGAGTGTACAATCCCGTATTCGTAGAGTAGGGTCCCCTCGGCAGGTGCAAGATCAGCTTTGTATTTTTAAGCTTTTGGAGTGGTTTTGCACTCTTGGTGGTCAATTTAGGTCTATCCCTTGTAATATACTAATAGGGAGAGGGAAAATTTGCCTCCCCCCTCTCTTTTTTAGGGGGGCGGGCGCGGCAAGTTGGCCGACACCCGCCCCAGCTTGCTAAGTGCGAGGTAGGGGCAGCGAGACCGGCCGGCGGCCTGGCTCTCGCCCAGGCGGCCTGTCTGGCGGACGAGACCGACCGGCGGCCTGGTCTCGCCCAGGCGGCCTGCCTGGCGGGCGAGACCGGTCGGCGGCCTGGTCTCTCCCAGGCGGCCTGCCTGGTGGGCGAGACCAGCCGGCGGCCTGGTCTCGCCAAGGCGGCCTGCCTAGCGGGCGAGACCGGCCGGCGGCCTGGCTCTCACCCCCAGCTTTTGGTTCATCCGCGGGGTTTACCCATTCTCCTCGGGTGTCCGGAGGGGTAGGGGGGATGGCTTAGCCTCCGTTCATCCCTGGACCCCTTCTGGTCATGCTTTTACCATTTTACCCCCAAGGGTGGAATTACCTCTTTACCCCCCGGTGTGGATGTTTTCTATTGGTCCAAGGCCTATTTGTCGTAGGGGTATAACTGACCTTTTGACCCCTAGTCTTGAGAAAACTATAAATAGACCCTTGAGGGTGCCTTGGAGGGCATTGGTTCTTAGCTACTTAAATCCCCCTACTTTCTTCCTCCAAAGCACCTAGCTCAGCATTGGCTAGGGAGTGGGAGATCTCCAAGGTCTTCCGGGTGTGAGGTGGGACCTCCGCGCTAGTGCCGAGGGTTTGTTCCTAGCTTCTTGATCCTTTGGCCTGTGACATTCTCCTGAGTGTAGTAGGTGTGAGGTCACCCCTTTCTTGGGACCCCGAACTTCACGAGAGACCAAGTTTTTGGTTTCAACATTGAGACTTCATACGACTACAACAATAGACTGAAACCGAATGAAGGTTCACCTATTAGACAGTTTGATTACTCCAAATTCATATGAAGTCTCATGTATGTTACAACCTGCACTAGACCCAATATAGCCTTTACGGTCGGCATGTTAAGTAGATTTACGAGTAACCCTGAGAATGACCACTAGGATGCCTTGGAATGACTAATGCGATGTTTAAAGTACACTAAGAAGAATGAGTTATGTTACAGTGGACATTCTCGTGTGATTGAGGGGTATTCTGAGGCCTCCTAGTGCTCAGAAATTGCTGATATTAGATTCACTAGTAGTTTTGTGTTTACATTAGGAGGTGCAGCAGTAGTTTGAAAGTTAAAGAGACAGACATGCATTGCACTATCCTCTATTGAATCAGAACTCTATGTTATCGCTTTAGCTGAAGAAGAAGCAGAGTGGATAAGAGATCTTATAATGGACATTCCAATAACGAGTCTAAAAATGCACTCTATTTCGTTATATTGTGACAATCAAGCCACAAAAACCATTCCTACAAATATGTTGTTCAATGAAAAGTAAAGACAGCTTAGGATGAAACATGCCAGGTTGACCTATCTCACCAGTCAGGGGATAATCTCCCTTTTGGACGTGAGATCGAAAGATAATACAACAAATGTCCTTACCAAGGGCTTATATAATGTTCTAACAACTAAAACATCGGGGGAGATGAGATTAAAGTCCATTTAGTATGACTTAATACTTTGCTTATGTTTTAAATTTAGAACCGTAGTCTGCTTACATTCAAGCACCTAGAGTTGAGTACACTGAAATATTTTAGATGCTACCTGATGAAAGCTAGATATGAATAGTTGTCAGTCATTCCAAACTAGATGACTTATGCAATTATTTTATTCAAAGGTTGATTTGGGTATCATTCCAAAAAGAAATATTGAAGTTATAAATATGTGTCATGATATTATGATTATTAGTTATATCATTCCAAACTTGATGATATAATAGTTATAGTTTGTTGTATCATTCCAAACTTGATGATAAAACACAATTGTGAAACAATTAATAATAATCTTAATAATCGAAGGAACATGATTTGATTCTTTGAAATCAATTTTCTAATTTTTTGTAAATTAGATAAAGATGCTGACAGATGATTATTTCTTCTTAGTCAGAGTATTACGTTCTTTTACTGCTAGAACTAATCACTTTACTTTTGGTATCAAATGTTTGAATTTATAGAGATTTGTCTCATGACATTCTTGTTGTACTTGTTTGCAGATCAAATGGAGATTGAAGGAGAGAAAGTTAATTTTGACCCAGATAAAGATGATCTGTTGTTCACATAGATCAATTATCAGTTTAAGTTTTTCAGTTCTGCTTTCCTTTTCATGTTTGGAACCTGTGATTGAGTTTAATTTATCAGTTATCTAAAACTTATGCTTATGTTTTTCTGGAAAAATTTCATTTTTATCATTATTAACCTTTGCTTTAAGTAATTTGTTTTGTGTTAACATCTATATATAATATAGGAGGAGATTGTTGAGGTATATTGAATAGATGTGACATGTGCTTAACGAGTTTGGTTTAGGATCTGGATGCCATCCAATAACCCGTCGTCGAGGATTAGGGTTACGCCTATAAATACCCATGTTGGGGGCAACGTGGAGGTCGTTCCAAACTAGATGGTCATACGGGATGCTTCGAGCACACTAACACACCGCTCATTACAAAGATTCATCTGGACCACTAAGGTTGTTGGGAGTGGAGTGGTGATGAACGTGCTTCGAAGCGATCTGGAATGACGAATCTGGCAACTAGGCTCTGGGCTCGATATATAGTGTCAAAGGAGGTCCTCAAGTAGTCTTCGAGGGGGCCTTCGAATAGTGAAGGAGATCATCGATCGATGCAATGAAAAAATCTTCAAGTGTCGAAGGAGATCTTTGAGCTGTCGTCAAAGAATCTTTGAACCCGGATAAAATCTTAGAAGCGATCTTCAAGCGCTTAAGGGACCTCAGAGAGATCTTTGAAGCAAGCTCTGCAGTTCTCTTAGGTGTAGAAGATAAAATGTCTTCTAATGAGGATTCTGAGCTGTTTTTATAATTTTTGAGAGGGCCATTTTTTATGATTATTATGTTAAGGGGTGTGACATCCGCACACCCATGATAGAAAGTTCTACTATTTGCACCCCCAATGATGGTGGATTTTACTACACGTACCCCCATGATGGGAGTTTTACTCTACGCACCCCATGATGTAGGGTTTTGCGATTGCACCCCTATGACGGAGGTTTACTATGTGCACCCCCGTGAAAGGGAATTTGACTTTGTACATCCCATCATAGCGGATTTTACTATTCAAATCCTATGGTGGGGAGGGGCAATGATAAGCGTCAGGAGACGACGAGTGATGAGCCTGAATGTGATGAGCATGGTGGCGGGTGATGTCGAAGCCGCTCGGTCTGAGTCGGGTGTGCGAACGACCAGAGCTGGGCGGGTGCACGTCTAGAGCCGGGTGACTGCACAGCCAAGGGCATATGGCATGGGCGGTCGCATGACAAGGGTCGCGCGGCGTGGGAAGCCGCTTAGAGGGGGGCAACCAGCCAGAAGGCCGGGGACTTGACATTCAGCCAATCGTGCGGTCAGTTACACAATCGATGCAGCTGGATGATCCGTGTGGCACGACCTGCTGATGCGGCCTTGCGGTCGGCCACATGATAACATCTCATAAAGAAGTTATATTATTCTTTAAAAAATACTATTTTGATGAAAAGATTTAGCAAATTTGTATAAAAAAAGTATTGTATTTAAATATATTTACATCTTGTAAAATTTAGGGTATTAATGTCATTTCAATATGATTTTATCATAGGAAATCTGAAGTATTCACCTCGATGTGGCACGGGTCAAGTACACGGGAAATTCAGGAAGACGATTACAACATTATTGCAACAGTTTTGGGGCTGTTTGGTGCAGTTTTTGTTTTTGGACAGCAGGAAATTTGTTATAACAAATTTCTACAGTTCAGAAAATTTGTTATAACAAGTTGCGGAAATTCAAATTTTGAATTCTGAATTCCTCTATATTTTTTGGCAGTTACAAGTGCATAGATGACAACCTTTCAGCAATAAAAATATTCCTTTTATAGGGGAGGAGTATAAAGAGGGGGCGTGAGAGAGAAAATGGAATCCCTTTCATGATATTCAAATTTCAAAAATAGATCTAGTTTTGGGAGAGAAAAAGGAGGAACCGCACCGGATCTTCATCAAAGAGGGATCTTACATGTGTTTAAGTGGAGTTTTCTGCAACATTTTTGAACTATAAGCATCATGTTTTGTAAGATCTATCCAATCTTGTATTTCTCTTCTCAATTCATGAACTAAATTCCCTAGGTTTTGTATTTTGAAAGTACTTTGCTCTATTTTGGTGTGATCCTTGCTTTTATTTTAATTTATGAGAGAATTGTTGTGAATTCCTTATTTAGTTGATGATCTTGTGGTAAAACTTCTGGATTATTGTTTCATTTAATGCTTCATTTCGAGATTCGAGAGAAGAAAAGTGTGAGTGTTTGAATTAAACATATTTTACTACGTGGCAAGATTCGAGAGAGTAGTCACGTAAAGTTTTAACCAAAGTCTTCGGATCGTTTTACTGCGCTTCGAGATTCGAGAGAGAAGAGGTGTAAGTGTATCATCAACTCGATATAGCGGAGAGGGGAAAAGAGATTTCACCTTTCTGTTAGCAACTTTGATTTTTATTATTAATTGTATTTTTTGTTCGCCTGAGTTAGAGATGACAAGGGCACAAGGGGTATAGTGATTTCCGATATCGAGAGATACAGATCTCTACCTTAAAATCGTTGCAGGAAAGTACATCTTTAACTCTCATAAATATCTCCTTTTGATCCATCATTATAGATTTAGGAAATCAAAGTACAATACCGTTTTTCCCAAACTCGATAAACAGTAATTTTAGAAAGTCTTAGCAATTAAACTTTAGAATTTTATTTGTCTTTAAACTCACTTAAATCTACTCACTTGGATTTAAAGAAAAGTACTAGCTAGTACTTGTGGTACTTAGATTAATCACCTCTTTGTTGGAACGATTTTTACTCACTCTTTATTACTTGATGCGGTACGTGCACTTGCATTATTTACGTATACCTATTTCGGGCGTATCACCACACAACGAGTGTAGCACAGTTGGGGATGTGCGACTGGGGCGACCGCGCTATAGGGTCCGCGCAGCCGAATCCGCGCGGTCGAATCTGCACGACCTGGGACGCAGGGTTAGGGCCTCCCGGACGATACTGCGGGGTCGAAGCTGCACGGCCGAGGCTGGGCGGGTGGTCCGACGGGAGGTGGGGTGAACTGTGGGGAGGACAGTGGGGAGGACGGTGAGGCAGACGGAGTGGGCGGCGGGGAGGGCGTCCGCGCAGCCGGAGCTACACAGTCAGGGCCACGCATCCTAGGCAACCTTGCTGTCAGAAGAGGGATCGCACGATCAGATTACTTCGACAACGACTATGGAGGTGATGT
Organism: Platanthera guangdongensis; assembly: GCA_039583875.1. Classification (NCBI taxonomy): domain Eukaryota; kingdom Viridiplantae; phylum Streptophyta; class Magnoliopsida; order Asparagales; family Orchidaceae; genus Platanthera; species Platanthera guangdongensis. Next base: position 287,525,228 of record CM077153.1, read on the forward strand.
GAACGACCAAAAGAACACTTTTGGATATGCAATTCATGTTGGATTAGTTGTTTTCTCATGGAATTCAAAGAAGCAAGCAATGTTACCTTGTCTACCTGTGAAGATGCATACATCGATGCGGCTTCCTGTACATGTCATGCAATTTCGTCGAGAAATCTTCTGCAGGATCAGATTTCTGTCATCTACAGGTGGTTCTTGCGATAGTGTATATTGATAACCTGTCTATTATTTAGCTAACAAAGAATCTAGTGATGCATGGGCGCGGCAAGCATTTTGAGACTGTTGCGGCCAAACTCGACGCCACGGTCGGACCAGAATAACTTAATTTGTCTTAGCTCTCGGAGCGGTCGAGCGAGCACACAACCAAAGAGAGAAATTGTACACACTAGGATTGACATGGAAAAACCCCTCAATTGGGTAAAAAATCACGCGATCGGGTCTGTGCCGGTCGATATCCACTATCTGCTTGTGATTACAACTTTTTTGGGGAATCGAGGGCAACTTGTGGCTACTCATTACACTTTAGATGTGTGAGAGAGAATTACTTAGGCTCACGACAAGCAACGGGTTGCTTCATGCAAGACTGTTTTTTGGTGAATTGTGTACGAGCGGGGCGCTTGCTGCAGCAGGAATTTCCTTCTCGTCGCTCGTTCGTGGACTTAAGTGAATGTTGGTGGTGAGGCGATGGCTTGCAAGTGGCTAGAAGAAAGCTTGTAGGAGGCTTGAAGATGGCTTGTGTGCCTCGAAGGTGGCTTGAAGGTGGCTCGTGGGAGGAATCCGACAGATCTCTGGCCTAGGGAGGAAGAAAGCAGAGGAGCGAAAATGTGAGAAATGAGGAGGCTTGTGAGTCTTTTTATAACCTACAGGAGGCAGTTACGGTGGTTACGCAACTATCCGCACACTGTAACCACCAATATCATAATAAAAATTATGGTTTGGGGAAATATTATTCCTCCATTATTTAATTAATTAACCCCTCCCCCACTAACCATGGTGGTTAGTGAGTGGTTATCCTCAAAATGGATTGCGGCAATCGCGGTCGAGCGATCGGACGACGGGGAAGGGCCGGCGAGTGCGGGAGGCTTCCTTAACGGCGGACGACCACCAGCGAGGGAGGACCGCGACGGGAGGCCACGAGGAGGGGCCGTCGAGGCATGGCCGCCCCTACAGGCGGCGGCCGTGGAGTGGTTGTCGCAGCAGGCGACGCCACGCGGTCGGGCGACGCCCCGCGGTCGGGCGGCGGCCGTGGAGCGACCGCACCTTGTGGGCATCGCCCATCGACCAAGCAGCGGTAGTGGAGCAGCAGTCCCACGCGGGCGATGCCCCGCGGCCGAGTGGTGGTCGTAGAGCGGCCGCCCCTTGCGTGTGACGCCCCACAGCCATTTGGCAACCGTGGAGCAATCGCCCCTCGCAAGCTTCGCCATGCGACTGGACGACGGCAGTGGAGCGGCCGCCCCACGCGGGCGGCGCACCGCGGTTGGGAGGCGGTCGTGGGCGGCCGCCCCTTGCGGTCGGCGGCTCGCAGCCAGATGACAGCCTTGGCGTAGTTGCCCGGTCGCGGGCTCCCCATCGTCGGGGAAGCGACATCGTCGGCCCTGACGTCGCAACGATTTGGATGGTGCACAAAGTGGGATTAACGTGCAGGGGATCGCATGCGGTGATCACACGCGCATCGATCAAACCTATGATTCCACTAATTTGGTGGGGATCATGAGGAGTTGGCTAACCAAACCCCTGATTATTCTATAAATGAGCTTATCCCCATCAAAGAGGAAGTATCATTTCATTCCTGAGCAAATGTAGTAGAAAGTAGTGGAGTTGGTCGTATACTCCCCCAGAGGGTCCGGGGGGTGTGTTGTGCAGAATTTGCACAGCACCGTGCTGTGCGGGATTTGATGTTTACACGTGGCGGGATTTAATCCAACGGTGACATTGCAAATCCCGCACAACACGGTTTATACCCAATATTTTAGTAGGCGGGAATTAAATATTTTAATCTCCTTCAATATAGGCGGGAATTAAGAAAGCAGAACAAATTAAATGGCGGGATTTTAGAATGCAGAACAGAGATGCTAATTTTATGGCGGGATTTTAGAATGCATAACAGAGATGCTAATTTAGTGGCGGGATTTTAGAAAGCAGAACAAATTAAATGCATTAATCTAATGAACACCCGATATATATTTTTCGGTGGGACTCAATATATATTGTAATGGAGAAACCACCGAATTAATTTACTAGGACAAATAATTTTAATCTAGTAATGGAGAGACCTGTTCTGCGACATGTGTTCGCCATTAATAACACATATGGCGGTAAAAATTGAACAAATAATATCCCCATGTTACAGAGACCTGTGTTCGTCATATGTTCCTCTTCAATTATCCTGCTTTGCAATATCAAAAAAAAATGAAATGGAACACCACCATTAGGTTTTCCTTGAAATGACTTTTTATTGTCAAATTTTCTTGTCATTGTTTCAGCCTTTTCGGATTTTTGATTTTTACTTTTTTTTTTCTTGAAACCCTTGGCACGAGCAAAATTTGGATCAATCCAATCACATTCACCTCCAAAATCCATGATTTTCTCTCTTACACCAACTTCAACATTAACATTCAATGATACAATTTGCTCAATTTCTTGACACAGCTGCGGCAAAGAACGAGATAGATGATTAAATTCCTGCTCATTCTCAACTGCCATAGCTACCATTTTTACTGCAACTTGACACCATGTCTTGTATCTAGCTGCCACCAACAACTTTGGATCCTCCTTATTTGTAGAAGGTAAATACGATGAACATGTCTTTGCATCTTTTCTCCATCGTCGCAAAATATATTGAAAAGGTAGATCCGTTATGTCCATTCTTTCGAGTACCTTAAGAGCATGCCTACATAAAATTCCAAAGCTTTCAAATTTTTTGCAATTGCAGCACACAGTTTGAGCTTCTTGATTACCAATAACATGATATTTTGTATTAGCTTCTCGGTCACCTCAAACCTTACTCCAGCATCAACCTCTTCGCACTGCTTGACCTTACAAGAAATTGAAGCTAGAAATTCCTTCTGAAAAATTTCAAATACCGAGTAAGTGTAATACCTCGAAGCTGTCAACAACATGTCACATCCATGAATCACTATATTAGGGATTTTATCATTTAAGATGAATAATGACTTCAATTCATTGTACCTTACATCCTCTAGAACTCGATCAAAGTGAGTGAAAAATTCCGACAAGTTATGCTCCTTATTAAGATATCGTTGTATCCTTGCATTAAAACTTTCACTTAACTCTGTGCTTCGCATTCCTCCTGAAAAATGTCATTTCATATAGACATGTGCCCACTTTTCCCGTAAATTCCATGTTTTTTGCATCCAGACATTATCTTGTAAATTGTATTGAATAAGTATTTTGCACCAAGCTTCATTCAATTCATCCTCTGTCTCATATGAATATAAGCAAGCACTTAAATCATGAAGGAATGATGATCCATTCTTGCATAGATATCTCAAATGGTTTATAGCATTTTGAGAAAGGTGTCAAGTGCAAAGACCATGAAATACGTCTGACATGATATTTCTAAGAGCGCTTGCCATTGCTTGGTCTTGATCTGTGAAAATTGTCGCAGGTTTCTTCCCAAACATTGCATATACAAAAGTTTGAAACACCCACTCAAATGACAAAATGGTTTCATCGTACATTAGAGTAGCTCCATAAACAACTGTTTGTCTGAAATGGTTGAATCCCACAAAACAACTAATCATTCTGTCATCGGCCCAGAATATATTAGTGATGTGCTCGGCACAATTCATTTGGACCGCATAGTTAAAAGTAGGATCTTCACCCTTCTTATCATGCAAATATTTCATCAATCCGCTCAAACCACCGTACTCCATATCTCTTTGCCTTCTAGTACGCAAGTACTATTTTAATTCCTCATTTGTGAATCCTAAGTTCTCTTTACCTCCAACTTGAGCACTCATTAGGTCCAAAGACGCTTTCAAAGATAAACCCGAATCTGCAGCAATAGAAGCATTGATTTTTTGTATCGGGGTTAATCTCCGTTGTGATAACATCATGTGAGTCACTTCTGCTACGTGTAACTCGTGGTTGTGGACTTCAGAAAATGTCGCCAAGAACCATTTTTTTGTTTCTCGACTGAATCGGACGCCCAAACATGTTTTACATTTAGTTCGTGTCAATTTTACTTTACTACAAACTGCATTCTCATTTCTCATATTTGCTCTTTCTCCCTCTTTTGAACAAACGAATCTCTTATTGTTCAGGACACCAACTTTTTTGCTATGAGTTTGATAACGTTTTCTGATACTAAAACCACCCTGTCTTCCATATTCATTATAGAACTGATATGTTTCTTCATCAGAATCAAACCTCATTCCAAGATAAGGAGTAAATTGTTGGTCCACATGTGGAGTATAATTTAACTCATCGACATCTTTGCCTTCGATGACAGTGTTTGTGCTCGTCATTTGGTTTTCACCTAATCAAAGATATTACACAAAATAAAGCAAAAAAAATTGATGTACAAGCATTTTGAATGGCAGATAGGAATAACAAACAATGATTAACATCCATTGAAGTGGTTGTATGGTTTGTATTGGTTACGTTCTTCTCGACATAGTAGATCTATAAACGAGCTTGCCGTTTGCCGTAGTTGTCCCAGCGGGAATGCATTGGAAGCGGCAGGTGATGGGGCATGTTCGTACTCATATTCCAGCAACATTGGCGGCCCCAGTGATGGAGTCCAGTCGAAGCCGTACTGCGGAAACCTTGCGGCGCCAATGATGGAGTCCAGTCGAAGCCGTACTGCGGAGACCTTGTCGGCGACGCCATTGAAGGAGATTTATCCCTTGTTGGTCTGTTGTTTGTTTTCGTAAGATATCGCTCATAAATACTTGCATATCACGGTATTTAGCATTCCCGCCACTAAATTAGCACTCCCGCCTACCTAAAATCCCGCCACTAAATTAGTTCTGCTTTCTAAAATATTGAATTAATTCCCGCTTACATTGAAGGAGATTAATATATTTAATTCACGCCTACTAAAATATTGGGTATAAACCGTGTTGTGCGGGATTTGCAATGTCACCATTGGATTAAATCCCGCCACGTGTAAACATCAAATCCCGCACAGCACGGTGCTGTGCAAATTCTGCACAGCACACCCCCCGGACCCTCCCCCAGAGGAAAGCAGATTGCAGACATATTTACCAAGACATTGAAGATTTATACATATCTGAAATGTAGGAGCAAACTCGACATGTGCTACTAAGATGGAGAGAGAGTGTTGAAAATATTATATAAAATATAATATTTTCCTGAATTTTTTTTGAATTTTTGAAATTCCCGCCTACACTGTAAATATGGGTCCATACCGATTGTTTTCGGAACAGAAGCAACGGAGCCACTAGTTTCTGCGGTTGGCTGGCTGTATCCCTGGTCAGGAGCTGGAGGTCTGTGGCTAGTAGTTGTGGTATCGGCGGTTAGCAGGTGAGGGAGAAGCTGTCGTTAGGTGGTTAGTTGTTGCAAAGTCCTCTTGGCTAGCTCTAATGTGTGTTGTAACTTGTAGCATGTGTTATATGTTGTGTTACGTTTTGTTGTAACAGGCTAGTGAAATTTATTAGGACTCTATAACCTCTTAGTGATATATTTTCAAGTTGTTTGTTTTACTTGAATTATGATTTGCCCACTATTACGCTTCAACACTGCTGACACCTAAAATGAAAACGAGATTGCAGAGATTGATGAATATGAGATGGATTTTGGAATTATGGTTAAGTTGATAACAAAGATAATTTAATTCCACGCGTTGAGTTGGAGTCCAAAATTGGATTCAAGGGGTGTGCTGTACTTTACGGTGTAGTGCACAATCCAATGGATGAGAGTGCAACACATCGTGATCTGAGATGTGCACGCATCTCCGCGCGAGATGTGATGCACTCACAGTCATTGGATGGTTGCACTGCACCGTAAAGTGCTGCGTCGGCACTTTACACCCTCTGTTCCCCCAAATATAGTAAATGGAGTTCTTTCGGTGAGGGCTAGTGTTAACAAACGACAGTTCATAGCCACCTCTTTCGTGATCGTTCAAAAGAAAGCCGTTCAAGTTGGGCTATTCTTTGAGAATTGTCTGTGTCAATTCGAGATCTGGTGGGTGCTCAATCTACCACGTTCAAGCTATCGAAAATCATGCGCACTGCATGTCATTCTCAAACCCCTAATATTGTTGAAAAAACTCAATGCCAAGGCAGCCAAACAAACCCCTAATATTGTTGTGGTTGCTGTCATGATTATCATTGTAATCACTCAATGCTTAAAGGAATGATCTCTATTTGTTATAAAAAAAGACGATTGATATCCACACTACACTTTTGGATATTCGCACTACGTTTACTTCTAATTTTCCGCGCCTTTTTAAAATACTCCTTGTACATGCATTTTTAGGAAAAGTATTCAACATGAAAGTTGTATATCTCGACAAGATATACAACTTTCGCTGTGAACACTTTTCCTAAAAATATATGTATAAGGCGTATTTCTAAAAGGCGTGAAATCTGAGCGTATTTCCTAATGTACATCTTGTACATGCATTTTTAGGAAAAGTGTTCAACACGAAAGTTGTAGATCTCGTCAAGATCTACATCTTTTGTGGTGAACACTTTTCCTAAAAATACATGTACAATAAGTATTTTCAAAAGGCGCGAAAAATTAGATATAAACGTAGTGCGAATATCCAAAAGTGTAGTGCGGATATCAATCGCCTAAAAAAAACCCGGTCCCGTCTCAAAATTCCAAAAAACAATGCATAGGTCGCTTATTTATAGAAATAACATTGTTCTTCAAAGTTGTATGATCTTATTTATAGAAATAACATTGTTCTTCAAAGTTGTATGATCTTATATAATTATTGTTACTTACGAATAAGGTTTGATTCATATGTTCGTAACCGCTTGATCGAGGAAAATTTTACGCACATTTAAATTATACCTAAAAACCACACAAAATGGGTCCCATACAGAATAAAATAACTTGAACCTTTTTTTTTGTATGTTTAGAATGTGAAAAAGATCAAATAACATATTTTATTATATATTGAGCGCAGTTCCTCCAAAAAAGAGAAATAGGTTAAACCTATCCAAAAACGATTTTAATTTTAATTTTAATTATTATTATTATTTTATTAGACAATGCTTTCTTCAACATTTTGTCACGGAACATGTGACCGTCAAGCCCTTTTCATCTTCGGCCCCATCATCCTCATATATTATTAGTATTATTTTATTATTAAAAATAGCTTTTTTTGTAGCATTGTATAAGATGTGGTCCCCACCGACGTGTGATGGGCTCGGCATACGAATGTATGGGCCCCACTCATATGAAAGGGGGACGGGGCATACTTAGGTTGCCAACTAGACATCACGTTTCTTGTATTCCAATATTTATTCATATTACACACGAGCTGTCACGCACGGTTACTTCGTGCCGACGTGACATTATGGTTTTTTATTGGAATCACGTTTGGGTCCCGTACGATTCACACATAAGAAACCAAACGCACTTAAAGCATCTCTCATAAGAATCTTTATATTTAAAGATTCTTATTGTATCATGTAAATATGAAGAATATGATAAAAGCAACTCCAATCATATTTTTGATATTTGATGAGCATGATATGTTTTTAATGTATATAGGTATTGTTAGGGATGACCCCTCATTTTATAGGAATTAGGTGTGCACATAACCACTCATCCATGATCTTCATCTCAAAAGGAGTGGGATCATGAGATTGACCGCACGCGCGTTCACCGCGCTCGACTCGATCCCCCTGCTCGTGAATCCCATTACGTGCATCGAAAGAACCGCCGCGGCCGTCGCTTTGCCGGCCGCCGGCCGCCGGCCGCCGGCCACCCAACCCCGGCTGCCGCCTTGCGGCCAAGGGGCTGCCAAACCGGCCGCTCCTCCTTGGTCGCCGCCTTGCGGCCAAGCCAGCCGCCCCTCCTTGGCCGCCGCCACGCGGCCAAGGGGCGGCCAAGCCGGTTGCCCCTCCTCGACTGCCGCCTAGCAGCCAAGGGGCGGCCAAGCCGGCCGCCCCTCCTTGGTCGCTCTTCCTTGGCCGCAACCATGCGGCCAAGGGCCGGCAAAACCGGCCACCCCTCCTTGGCCACAGCCATGCGGCCAAGGGGCGGCCAAGCCGGCCGCCCCTCCTTGGCCGCCGCCTTGCGGCCAAGGGAAAGCCAAGTCGGCAGCCCCGCCTTGGCCGCCTACTTGCAGCCAAGCAGGCCGCCCCTCCTTGGCCGCCGCCTTGCGGCCAAGCCGGTCGCAAGCCGCCCCTCCTTGCCGCCGCCTTGCGGCCAAGGGGAGGTCAATCTGGCCGCCCCTCCTTGGTCGTCGCCTTGCGGCCAAGGGGCGGCCAAGCCGGCCGCCGCCTCCCGGCGAAGGGGCTGCAAATCTGGTCGCCCCTCCTCCGCCGGCGGCAATGTTTCCCTCGCCGGCGAACTCGGCGGCGAGTTTGTCGGCCGCCCAAGGAGTCTCGCTCCCGCCGTCCAATCGATGGGAAGCGTCCCTGGCCGTTCGATTCACGCGTAACCATTCATTAACCACCAGGTTAGTGGGGGGAATTTAATTAACATTTTATTATTTTTTTATGACAGTTTCCAAATAGCGAGATGCGAGCATTAAAACCATAGTAAAAACATTTATGAAGGTGGTTACGGTGTGCGGATAGCCGCATAACCACGGTAACCACCTCCCAGAACCTATAAAAGCAGCCCCAAGACTTCTCATTTCTCATCATTTTTTGATCTTTTCTCTTCAGAGTCTTCTTCTTCCTCAGGTCGAAGCTCTGTCAATTTCCTCCTACGAGCCACCTTCGAGCCACACCCGAGCCACAAGCGGGTCAAGTCACAACCACTTGACGAAGCCGAATCGACCAAGTTCCAAGCGGCCCCAGCAACTGCAAAACCAAGTGTGTCGCCTCTCATCCAGAATCAGCAAGTTGCTATCCGAAGACCACCGGCGCAAAGCGCAATCTGTAACAACTTCTGGCGCGACGGTCTGTCGTCCGCTACGTGCAAAGTGCTCTCTCACCATATAATTGTAACGAGAGGTGGCATGTCACCTCGACTTCACAAACCAGCTGTAACCTCCAGGAAGTAGTGGATTTTGACTGGCACAGATCCGATCACGTGATTTTTTACTCAGTTGAAGGATTTTTCCACGTTAAAACTGCTTATGTACAATCAAGCTACTCTTTTGATTATGTGTGCGCTCGACCGTCCCAAGAGCTTAGACAGTCCAAGAATTTCGGCCCGACCGAGACGTCGAGTTAGTCCGCAACAGGTATATATATTTATATGTAAATATATTTATATATTAATATATATACATAAATATATATATAATAATTATAATGATAAATAGTGTAACCAGAAATTATATCCTCGCCGCTGTCATCCTCGCCTGGACCGTGAGTCTTTGGTTGTTTTTTTGTATGATAAATAATAATTAGAATGTTGAAATTGTTGAAGTGCGAGTGAAGCGGAGTGGCACGGTCTGATTGGGCAGACCACACAGACCGCAGAGACTACCGCGAGTCTGGCGGTTAGCCTTTGGCAAATAGTCGGGTTTCGGCTAGGTTGTTCACTTTTGCGATCTGGTTCAGCAAGCGCCATGGGAAGTAATGAGGCGGTTAACCATGTCTAACAGTGGCTGTTGCAGATTGAATTGTGAGACCGCACAGTTCGCTTGAAGCTTACATGATCTCTGGCTGGCAAGAAGGCGGACGATTAACGTGGTTTGTAGAGGCTAACCGCTCAGTTCGCTGGAACCTTCTCGGGCGGGTTGTTAGCCAGAGTTGGTGCTGTGGACTTGGTCAGGGGTCTGTGACAAGTCGAGGTTTGTTGCCTAATTCGCGGAAACCGCTGGTTGCGCAGTCTGGGTGCAGAGTTCGCTGAACTGTGTGGTCTAGATGGGAAGACCGATAGTTCGGCATTGGCGCGATGGTGGTTCAGGATGCGTGGCTAGATTGATTAAGTCCACGCTGACTGAGATTTCTGTCCGCTCAGCTTTGCGCTTTGATGATTCTTTCCGCGTCTGCGATTAATTGGATTATCACGTACGAACTAATGGAGCTGTCCACATTTGCTATGCGAGTGTTCGCGTGGTCTGACTCTAGTGTCCGTGTTTGTGCTGACAAGTGGTGCTAGTCGCGGATTGACAGACGGTTATCATATCGCTTTGGACAGTAGCAGCACTAGAGCTGTCACTTAAAATCGAAAACCGCAAACCAAACTGGAATCGTAAAGAACCAGACCGAACCATTCACAAATTATTTGAGTTTTGGCTTGAATTTTGGAACCGTAAACAACATTGATCTGGGTGTGGTTCTTACAATTTATTATCTGGATCGGAACCGAAACCGCAACATATAAGCCTCAATCGGTTTCAATATTTTTAGACCCAATCTGAACCGGACCGAAGTAGAAACGAACCGCAACCCGTTTATTATTATTATTATTATTATTATATTGTTATTATTTTATAATTTATCTATAATATTTATACTTACTATCACGAGTGAAGTTGTTGCAGTTTGAACTCAAACCGCAAGCACTAAAGGGGATTAATTTTGGACCGAACAAAACTTCACCGCATAAAAATCATGTGGTATGGTTTGACATCGATGCGGTTTGGAGTCAATTTTTGCAGTGCACTTTTAATTTTTATATAATTATATAATATATTTTCAATTTTAATTGCATATTTTTTGAAATATTTTATTTAAAAAATATAGAACATATATAACTATTATTTATTAGTAATCATGAAAGACAACTAATTGTAGTCGGTTGTTACGGTTGAGCATGCCGACAAGACGTGTGCAAGCCAACTAGAAGTCGTGGTAAGTTTACACGCGTAGGAAGGCGATTGATGCTATCTCACCGATCGTTGAAAAGACCGTCGAGAAGTGCGCAACATAATTATTTCTATTTCAATGTTGTTTTGAATTTTACTGTTTACAGCCCGCTTTTATTTCATTTTACCAAGTTTGGTTTTGTTTTTAGTTGAAATCGATTGGAACCAGACCGAACTATTAGTGGCCGGTTTGGTTTTGGTTCTTGTTGAACCGTAACCGAAACCGTTGACACGACGGTCCAAAAATTAAGCTGAAACCAAAACCAGAACTGGAACCGGTCAAACCAAATAAGGTTTTTGTTCTAATTTGAAGAATTGTTACATTAGTGGTTCGGTTCATGGTTATAATAGAACCGAAACCGAACCAGAACTGTGACAACTCTAAGCAGCACTCCTCTTGTCGCTTATAAATAGGAGTCTCTGGCACGTCATAAATAATAAGAACAGTGAAAACTCAGCTCACATTTTGATCCTGCGATTAAGATTTTCTAACCAGCGCGACTAAGTGAAGTTAACACTTTGTGCATGTTGTGTGGCAAGCATCAGAAGAATAGATAACTAGTTGAAGCTTGGTTTGGAACAGTTCGTGATTTACAATCAGTGGTATACCGTAGGTGCAGCTAGGCGACTTGAAGTATCTTCCTCAGGGTTGCGGAAGCAGTTCGCCTGGTCTATCAGCGAGTTCTGTTCAAGTTCATCAACATTCAATAACAAGCACTCTGTGCGGCTAGTTGCGGTTTGACGACTTTGGCTGTTTCGGCGGATAGGGCTTGTGGTTTGTCGGCTTGTGCAGTTACAGCTTATTGTTCGCGCGGTTTTCCTGTGCTTGTATTTTCCGTTTCCATCTGTTACATTGTAAAATCATGTCTCACAATGTATGTTTTGCTTTGTAAATCATATTTGTGAATTCTAGTTAAAACTCGTGTACTTCTATTGTGTTGATTTTTACTTGTCTTTGGTTGTGGTTGAATGTTCATGCGACCCCTTTCTCAGATTTCCAAAAAAGTTTACATGTTATCAGAGCTAGGTTGAGGATTTAGCAGTTAATCTGCTCAGAAGTTTGTTATTCTTTTATAAAGTTCAAGTGATTCATTTTTGATCAATGGAAGCCAGTTATGCAAGAGGTCTTGGAATTGAGTTCCTGACACAGACTAACTTCAAAAAGTAGTGGTGTTGCATGGAGAGTTATCTGAATGGCGAGGACCGTTGGGAGATCGTCGGTGGATACGCCAAGCAAGAGGTGTTTATTGCTGTCGGGAATGCTGAGGCGATGAAAGCTTAGAGGAAGACAAATGCGAAAGAAGAGTTTACTCTTAAGCAGACAATCTTATCGAAGTTATTTGACCACATCATCGGATGTCGGACAACAGCTAAAATCTGGATGGCCTTGAATGACCTATTAAATAAGAAGAACGTAGCTCGGCTACAGTTCTTGGAGAATGAGATGGTGAAGGCCACTCAATGAGATTTGTCTATTTCATCCTTCTTCTTGAAGATGAAGAACGTCTGCGCTGAGATAGCAACATTGGACCCGAAAGAGCCTATCTCAGAGGCGAAGCTGAAAAGGCACATCATCCGCGGGCTGCGAAAAGAGTATGCGACCATTGTAACTTTTGTACAGGGTTGGGCCAATCAGCGATCTTTGCTCGAGTTGTAGAACTTGTTGGCTTCACAGGAGAGCTTAATAAGGTAGATGGCTGAAGTTTCAATCTCAGGGGGAGATGGAGGGGCTCTCTTCTCTAGCAAGAAGAAGAGATGGGACAGGAAGAAGAAATCACTTATTAGCGATGGTCCGTCTTCTTCATCACAATAAGAGAAGAACAAACCTCCTAAGTAGGATGACGAGAAGAAGAGAGGAGGACCCCGGTGCTAGTGGTGCAACAAGTTTGGTCACATCGGGAAGGATAATAGAGTCAATCTTCAACCAGGGCATGATGCAGGAAAGAGAGAGGCTGAATCCAGAGCTGAGGAAGGATGATGGGGGAGTGCGTTCATGACGGGCACTAGTGTCTGTGCGCTTGCCTCTGTCAACTATCAGGAGGACTGGATCGTGAACTCGGGGTGTGGTCATCACCTCACCGAGAACGAGTCAGAGTTCTCTTCACTGCAGGAGTATAAAGGTGATGATGCTATTATTATGGCTAATGATATTGTGCATACTGTAGAAAAGGAGGGGACGATCTACTTAGACAGTGATCGGGGTCCACTCACGTTGAAGAGTGTGTATCACGTGTCGGGGATGAAGAAAAACCTTTCTCGGTGACCAACGCTGTTGACGCTGGGTATCACGTTCTGTTTGACTCAATAGAAGTGAAGTTTCTCTGGAATGTGTTAGTTGTAAAAACTGACATAAGGAGGGTAAAAGACTTATTTGTATTGGCGATAAGTTTTTATGTTGATAAGATGAGGGCAAATGACAGCGTTGCTTTCTTGCATGATAGGTTGGGACATGTTGGGATGGATAAGTTGAACGCTATGGCAGTAAGAGGCCTGGTGCATGACCTGTCTAGCCTTTAATCTTTTGGAGACAGTCATGTCTGTGTGGGATGTCAGTATGGAAAAGCTCATCGTCTTCCATTTGACAGGAGATATCTTCATCCCCAGTCTCAATAGTAGCAGGTATATGGTAGTTTTGGTTGATTTTTATAGGTATACTTGGGTATATTTAATGAAAGAAAAGTCAGAAGCGTTCGGGAAGTTCGTGGATTTCAAGGAGCTCGTGGAGGGCCGACTCGATTTACGGATCAAGAGGTTAAGAACTGATAATGGAGGAGAATTCAGGTCCTAATACTGTTGTATGTCAACGACATGATCGTCACTGGGAACTCGGAGGAAGAGGTAGACATGCTCGGGATTGAGCTTCCAATCAGGTTCGAAATGAAGGATCTTGGGGAGCTCCGTCATTTCTTTGAAGCAGGATTCAATGTCTGTCTCCACTACGGAAGCATAGTACAAGGCTTTGGCTTTGGCCGCTCAAAAAGCCATCTGGTTCAGGAGATTAATGAAAGACATCCATGAGGAGGTGTGAGATCCTACTTTGTTGCACGGTGATAACGAGAGTGCTCTCAAACTGGTCAATAATCAAGTTTGTCATGTGTGGATAAAACATATCGAGATCAAGCATCACTTCGTTTTGGAGAAGGTGCTGGAGGGGTCTTTGATGATTGAGTATGTGCAGAGTCAAGACAACATCGTGGATATCTTCACGAAGTCGTTGTAGAAGGAATCGTTTACTCAATTACGGGGTTAGCTCGGACTGATTTCCACTTTTCACTACAAGGGGAAGTGTTGAAATTGTTGAAGTGGCAGTAAAGTGGAGTGGGCGGTCTGATTGGGCAGACCGCACAGACCGCCGCTGGTCTGGCGGCTAGCCTTTGGCGGATAGCTAGATTTCGGCTGGGTTGTTCTTTCTTGCGATTTGGTTTAGCAAGCGCCGTGGGAAGTAACCGGGCAGTTAGCCTTGCCTAACCGCGACTGTTGCAATCTGAATTGTGAGACCGCACAGTTCGCTTGAAACTTTCAGGATCTCTAGCTCGCAAGAAGGCAGACGGTTAGCGTGGTATGTATAGGCTAACCGCTCAGTTTGTTGGAGCCTTCTCGGGCGTGTTGATAGCCAGAGTTGGTGTTGTGGAGTTGGTAACAAGTTTGTGACAAGTCGAGGTTTATTGTCTAGTTCGCGGAGACTGCTAGTTGTGCGATTTGGGTGCAGAGTCCACTGGACTGTGCGGTCTGCAAGCGGAAATCGACAATTCTGCATTGGTGAGATAGTGGTTCAAGAAACGTGGCTGGATTGATCAAGTCCACGCAGACTGAGGTTTCTATCCGCTCGACTTTGCGGTTTTGGGATTCTTTCTGTGTCTGCTGTTAATTGGTTTATCATGCGCAGACTGAAGGAGTTGTCTGCATTTACTAAGCGAGTTATTCGTGTCGTCTGACTCTGGGGTCCGCATTTGTGCAAAAAGGTGGTTCTAGTCGTGGATTGACGGATGGTTATCATATCGCTATGAGTGGTGACCGCACTCCTCTTGCCGCCTAAAAAGAGGAATTCCCGGCCCGTCATAAATAACAAGAATAGTGAGAACTCAGCTCGCATTTGGATCCTGAGGTTAAGATTTTCTAACTGGCACGATTAATTGAAGTTGACTCTCTATGCAGACTATGCGGCTAGCATTAGACGACTAGACAACTAGAAGAAGTTTGATGTGGAAGAGTTTGCGGTTTACAATCAGTGGTATACAACGGGTTGCGACTAGGCAACTTGAAATCTCTTCCTCGGGATTGCGGTTAAGTCAAACAGTTCACCCGGTCTATCAGCAGGTTCTGTTCAAATTCATCAGCATTCAATAACAAGCAGTCTGTGCGACTAATTGCGGTTTGACAACTTTGGATGTTTCGGCGGACGGGACTTGCAGTTTGGCGGCTTGTGCGATTACAGTTTGTTGTGCGTGTAATTTTCCCCTGCTTGTATTTTCTATTTCCATCAGGTACATTACGAAATCATGTCTCGTGATGTATATCTTGTCTTGTAAATTAGATTTGTGAATTCCAATTTAGACTTTTGTACTTCTATTGTGTTGATTTCTACTTCACTTTGGTTGTGGTTGAGTGTTCTTGCGACCTCGTTCGACTTTCCATAAAATTTTACATAGAAGGTATTTAATATTAATCTCATTTTGTAGGTCTCGAAAAGACGATTTTCCTCTTTCACCAATGTTTTCACAACACGATGGTCGGCGCCAGCAGCTGCGGGCACACCGTCCATCAGCCGCCCGGGGTTCGACAGATATAGCGCTTCCGACCTGTGAGTTTGTTCATCATCAAGTGTCATTGTCAAAGGGGATCTCCCATGTTAAGACGGTGAAAATGCCTAATGTTGCATAAACTTCTGTAATTTTAATAAAGTCACCCGCCATTCTCAACCTTGCCTTCAATTGATGTCTTAGGCTCCGTTTAGCGTGTCTTATATCGACTTATTTGCTCCGATGTTTTATATCACCACACCCGGATTTCCACTTTTCACTACAAGGGGAAGTGTTGAAATTGTTGAAGTGGCAGTAAAGTGGAGTGGGCGGTCTGATTGGGCAGACCGCACAGACCGCCGCTGGTCTGGCGGCTAGCCTTTGGCGGATAGCTAGATTTCGGCTGGGTTGTTCTTTCTTGCGATTTGGTTTAGCAAGCGCCGTGGGAAGTAACCGGGCAGTTAGTCTTGCCTAACCGCGACTGTTGCAATCTGAATTGTGAGACTGCACAGTTCGCTTGAAGCTTTCAGGATCTCTAGCTCGCAAGAAGGCAGACGGTTAGCGTGGTATGTATAGGCTAACCGCTCAGTTTTTTGGAGCCTTCTCGGGCGTGTTGATAGCCAGAGTTGGTGTTGTGGAGTTGGTAACAAGTTTGTGACAAGTCGAGGTTTATTGTCTCGTTCGCGGAGACTGCTAGTTGTGCGATTTGGGTGCAGAGTCCACTGGACTGTGCGGTCTGCAAGCGGAAATCGACAATTCTGCATTGGTGAGATAGTGGTTCAAGAAACGTGGCTGGATTGATCAAGTCCACGCAGACTGAGGTTTCTATCCGCTCGACTTTGCGGTTTTGGGATTCTTTCTGTGTCTGCTGTTAATTGGTTTATCATGCGCAGACTGAAGGAGTTGTCTGCATTTACTAAGCGAGTTATTCGTGTCATCTGACTCTGGGGTCCGCATTTGTGCAAAAAGGTGGTTCTAGTCGTGGATTGACGGATGGTTATCATATCGCTATGAGTGGTGACCGCATTCCTCTTGCCGCCTAAAAAGAGGAATTCCCGGCCCATCATAAATAACAAGAACAGTGAGAACTCAGCTCGCATTTGGATCCTGAGGTTAAGATTTTCTAACTGGCACGATTAATTGAAGTTGACTCTCTATGCAGACTATGCGGCTAGCATTAGACGACTAGACAACTAGAAGAAGTTTGATGTGGAAGAGTTTGCGGTTTACAGTCAGTGGTATACAACGGGTTGCGACTAGGCAACTTGAAATCTCTTCCTCGGGATTGCGGTTAAGTCAAACAGTTCACCCGGTCTATCAGCAGAGTCTGTTCAAATTCATCAGCATTCAATAACAAGCAGTCTGTGCGACTAATTGCGGTTTGACAACTTTGGATGTTTCGGCGGACGGGATTTGCAGTTTGGCGGCTTGTGCGATTACAGTTTGTTGTGCGTGTAATTTTCCCCTGCTTGTATTTTCTATTTCCATCAGGTACATTACGAAATCATGTCTCGCGATGTATATCTTGTCTTGTAAATTAGATTTGTGAATTCCAATTTAGACTTTTGTACTTCTATTGTGTTGATTTCTACTTCACTTTGGTTGTGGTTGAGTGTTCTTGCGACCTCGTTCGACTTTCCATAAAATTTTACATAGAAGGTATTTAATATTAATCTCATTTTGTAGGTCTCGAAAAGACGATTTTCCTCTTTCACCAATGTTTTCACAACACGATGGTCGGCGCCAGCAGCTGCGGGCACACCGTCCATCAGCCGCCCGGGGTTCGACAGATATAGCGCTTCCGACCTGTGAGTTTGTTCATCATCAAGTGTCATTGTCAAAGGGGATCTCCCATGTTACGACGGTGAAAATGCCTAATGTTGCATAAACTTCTGTAATTTTAATAAAGTCACCCGCCATTCTCAACCTTGCCTTCAATTGATGTCTTAGGCTCCGTTTAGCGTGTCTTATATCGACTTATTTGCTCCGATATTTTATATCACCACACCAGGATTTCCACTTTTCACTACAAGGGGAAGTGTTGAAATTGTTGAAGTGGCAGTAAAGTGGAGTGGGCGGTCTGATTGGGCAGACCGCACAGACCGCCGCTGGTCTGGCGGCTAGCCTTTGGCGGATAGCTCGATTTCGGCTGGGTTGTTCTTTCTTGTGATTTGGTTTAGTAAGCGCCGTGGGAAGTAACCGGGCAGTTAGCCTTGCCTAACCGCGACTGTTGCAATCTGAATTGTGAGACCGCACAGTTCGCTTGAAGCTTTCAGGATCTCTAGCTCGCAAGAAGGCAGACGGTTAGCGTGTTATGTATAGGCTAACCGCTCAGTTTGTTGGAGCCTTCTCGGGCGTGTTGATAGCCAGAGTTGGTGTTGTGGAGTTGGTAACAAGTTTGTGACAAGTCGAGGTTTATTGTCTCGTTCGCGGAGACTGCTAGTTGTGCGATTTGGGTGCAGAGTCCACTGGACTGTGCGGTCTGCAAGCGGAAATCGACAATTCTGCATTGGTGAGATAGTGGTTCAAGAAACGTGGCTGGATTGATCAAGTCCACGCAGACTGAGGTTTCTATCCGCTCGACTTTGCGGTTTTGGGATTCTTTCTGTGTCTGCTGTTAATTGGTTTATCATGCGCAGACTGAAGGAGTTGTCTGCATTTACTAAGCGAGTTATTCGTGTCGTCTGACTTTGGGGTCCGCATTTGTGCAAAAAGGTGGTTCTAGTCGTGGATTGACGGATGGTTATCATATCGCTATGAGTGGTGACCGCACTCCTCTTGCCGCCTAAAAAGAGGAATTCCCGGCCCGTCATAAATAACAAGCACAGTGAGAACTCAGCTCGCATTTGGATCCTGAGGTTAAGATTTTCTAACTGGCACGATTAATTGAAGTTGACTCTCTATGCAGACTATGCGGCTAGCATTAGACGACTAGACAACTAGAAGAAGTTTGATGTGGAAGAGTTTGCGGTTTACAGTCAGTGGTATACAACGGGTTGCGACGAGGCAACTTGAAATCTCTTCCTCGGGATTGCGGTTAAGTCAAACAGTTCACCCGGTCTATCAGCAGGTTCTGTTCAAATTCATCAGCATTCAATAACAAGCAGTCTGTGCGACTAATTGCGGTTTGACAACTTTGGATGTTTCGGCGGACGGGACTTGCAGTTTGGCGGCTTGTGCGATTACAGTTTGTTGTGCGTGTAATTTTCCCCTGCTTGTATTTTCTATTTCCATCAGGTACATTACGAAATCATGTCTCGCGATGTATATCTTGTCTTGTAAATTAGGTTTGTGAATTCCAATTTAGACTTTTGTACTTCTATTGTGTTGATTTATACTTCACTTTGGTTGTGGTTGAGTGTTCTTGCGACCTCGTTTGACTTTCCATAAAATTTTACATAGAAGGTATTTAATATTAATCTCATTTTGTAGGTCTCGAAAAGACGATTTTCCTCTTTCACCAATGTTTTCACAACACGATGGTCGGCGCCAGCAGCTGCGGGCACACCGTCCATCAGCCGCCCGGGGTTCGACAGATATAGCACTTCCGACCTGTGAGTTTGTTCATCAAGTGTCATTGTCAAAGGGGATCTCCCATGTTACGACGGTGAAAATGCCTAATGTTGCATAAACTTCTGTAATTTTAATAAAGTCACCCGCCATTCTCAACCTTGCCTTCAATTGATGTCTTAGGCTCCGTTTAGCGTGTCTTATATCGACTTATTTGCTCCGATATGTTTACACAAAAATGCCATTGTTATATCAAAATCTTACGCCTTAAACTAGTTTCTTTTTTGTAACATTTGTGATACCAAACATGCATTCTATGACAATAATATTTTATCCAACCTCACCGGAGTAAAAAAGCTGTGATAAACCACACTAAACACAACCTTAGTCGATTGTATGTCTAGTTTTTTCCTTTCTTAGCTACCTTGACCCATTCTTTGGTATATTGATATACCCATTTGCCTTTAAAATGCTTGCGCCACCTACCAATAAGCCATGAATTTCATATTCAAGACATTTAAGTGAAGGAACATATCGCTGGTCTGAAAGAGAATTTTCCACCTTTCAAAGACATCATATGAAAAATATCCTGCTCAAATGCACTTTTGATGACAAGTAAAATTTCTAGGTAATCTAATGACTCCACATGCCTACAGGGGATCTCAATAAAGTCAAAGTACTTTTACAGATGAAATCTCCTTGTTGAAGGAGGGGCCCGCTGGGCTCTGCCTCTCAGCCCGGCTGCAGTCGGTGCACTTCAACCCGTCTCCGAGTGGCGGACCTAGCTGCTCGCAGGGGTGTCTCACCCAGGATCCATAGCCGGCCCCACTGGCGGGTTGTTGAGGTCAGGGCTCGAACCCTCGCCCCTCCTTTATCAGGCACTTATCTCAAGTCCTGATACCCAACTGCACTGCAGTGCAGTTGGGTATCAGGACTTGAGATAAGTGCCTGATAAAGGAGGGGCGAGGGTTCGAGCACTGACCTCAACAACCCGCCAGTGGAGCCGGCTATGGATCCTGGGTGAGACACCCCTGCAGTGCAGTTGGGTATCAGGACTTGAGATAAGTGCTTGATAAAGGAGGGGCGAGGGTTCGAGCCCTGACCTCAACAACCCGCCAGTGGGGCCAGCTATGGATCCTGGGTGAGACACCCCTGCGAGCAGTTAGGTCCGCCACTCGGAGACGGGTTGGAGTGCACCGACTGCAGTCGGGCTGAGAGGCAGAGCCCAGCGGGCCCCTCCTTCAACACTCCTTATAATCTCAAAAATCTTCAATGATTGACCGGAAGGATTGCATATCTCTGCCATTTTCTTCAAAAGTTGGTGAAAATGTATTTTCTTCAAAGGCTTGAAGACAACAACAAGATTGGAATGAACTAAGAACATGTGTGAGATGGCCCTACAAGAGCTCATGAAACAATTGTCTTCTCTAACACTTCTACGGAGCCCTTACAAGGGAGAACCACTCAACATTTATTTCGGTTTTGGCAATAAGGCAGTTAGTTTTGTTATTAATCATGAAGAACAATACAAACAATTACATATTTTGTATGTTAGCAACACCATGAAGGGCATAGATCAGAAGTATCTCAATCTAGAAAAGCTTGCTCTACCTTTGATCACTATCGTAAGGAAATTTCATTCATATTTTCAGGTGCACCGAATTCATATCGTCACTGATCAAACTCTCAAGACCATCCTCTGTAAGATTGAATTCAGGCAAACTTGCCAAATGAGCCAATGGGTTGGATGAATTTGATATCACCTTCACTCTTCACTTGTGCAAAGGAACCTCTATTAATTCCTACCCCATGGGAGCTCTTTGTTAACACCGCTTCTTTTAATTCTACAGGCTTGAGCATGATTGCTCTACAATCTACATGCCCACATGGATCCACAAGCAGTCGTCATGCAAATTTATGGAGAATATGAAACATGTGAGCCGCCTTCGCTATAATATCCGAGCAAGGTGAAAGATACCAGTGGAACGTTTGAGCTGTTCGCCATTCACCACATTCCAAAAGAAGAGAATTTGTTCATGTTCACCGATGCATTGGCCAAAGAAAGTTTTGTAGCCTGAGTACCCCCACCATTTTATCCCAACCACTGATCGTCCAAATGGAAATTGTCATTGTAGAACTTTCAAGAAAGCTTGATGTGTCCCATCATTCAATATTCGTCGTCAGAAACGTGTTTGTTGGAAGGACCAGCATGAACCAAAAAATATATGTCAAGATTAGTCCCACACCGTCTATCCAGACGATCCACTCGTGCTTAAAATAGGTCCCGCCTCTCTTATCTTTGACCCGGATTTTAGAATGAAAAATGGACCCGGTGGTTTAAAAGTATCATCATTCGGTCACATAGAAAAATCAACTACGGCAAAGGCTACTTACTACACGATAATTACACATAATACTATATATGAACTCGAGCTCGTCAAGCTCATTATGTACTGGCTCGAGCTCGAGCTCGAGCTGCTAACGAGCTTTTTAGCACATGAGTCGGATTTTCTATATATTTTTAATTTTTTTAAAAAAAATATAGGAATAAAAAGCTCGTGAGCCGGCTCGCGAGCTCATGAACAATAATATTCGAACTTGAGCTCGAGCTCCACAGGCTCGAGCTCGAGTCGAGCTTTTTTCGAGCCGCCTCATCGAGCTTTCGAGCTGCCTCAACTCAACTTGCACCCCTACTCTGTAAGATCACCATAAAGAAAAACATTGGTGATGTCCATCTGATGGAGTTGCCAATCTCGAGCAGCAACAACAACAACAAGACGGGGGCGCACGGTTGTCATCCGAGCAATCGGAGCAAAAGTCTCATCGTAGTCAATTTCATGCTCCTGCGGGAACCCACGAGCAAATGGGCGGGCCTTGTGGCGCTCAATAGATCCATCCGGACGAGTCTTAATCTTGAATATCCATTTGCATCTGATAGGAGGGATGCCGAGGGCAGAGAACGAGGTCTCAGGTATGAGTCCTGTGAAAGGCCTGAAGTTCAACTGTCATGGCTTGCTGCCATTCAAGATGTACGACTGCCTCTCAATATGACTGGGGCTCCCGGCGGGACTGGAGAGCGGTGAGAAAGCCTGCAAAGCAGGGGAATATGAGGTAGGCGTGGTGAGAGCAGATGGGTGATACCTATCAGGGGAAGAGTCGTAGCGATCAGGCGAGCGACGAATGTAGGCAGGGTTACGTCGAGAAGGGCGAGGATCCACGTGCAGAGAGGCGGACGGAGCGTCAAACATAGTCGTATCAAGGAGCTGGAGCGGAAGGAGGATCCTCATGTAGAGGAGGAGCTAGAGCGGAAGGAGGATCCACGTGTGGAGGACTAGCTGGTGAGGGTAACTGGGTAGGAGCATTGGGAGTCCTGGGACGAGTGGGTACAGGAGGAAGTAGAGGAAGGGAAAGCGACGAAACAACGGGGGTCGGGGTGGGATGAGGAGGGTGTGTCGTGGGGGAGAAGAACATTTCATTTTCAAGGAAGAGACATAGCAAGAGATGCGGTTGCGATGAGTCATTGGGTCGTAGCAACGATATCCTTTGTGGCGAGGACTGAGGCCCAAGGGAACACAACGAGCCGAGCGAGCGGAGGGTTTGGTGCATTCAGGAGCGGGAAGGAGAACAAAATAGGTACACTCAAACGTGCGAAGAGAGGTGTAAGTCGGTGGGCGTGACTATAGTCGTTCATACAGAGTGACACCAAAGAATGTCGGGGAGGGAGTGATGTTGATTAGGCGAACGGTAGTGAGGACAGCTTCAGCCCAGAAGGAATGAGGAGCAGATGCGAATATGAGAAGGGCACGGGCAGTTTTGATGATGTGACGATGCTTCCGTTCAGCGACTCCATTTTGTTTGTGGGTGTGCGGGCAAGATTGTTGATGGAGTGTGCCACGAGATTGAGTGAGGTCGCGCATGGTGGATGAGAGAAACTCTTGAGCACATTCAAAGCGAAAGGTCTTGATTTGATGCCCGAACTGAGTGGGAAACATCGCGGTGAACGTGCGATAAACAGTGGATATTTTAGACCGTTGCCGAAGAAGATAAACCCAAGAACAGCGGGAGAAATCATCAATAAAACTGACATAATAAAAGTACCCAGAGTGAGAGGCAATCGGAGCCGAACCCCAAATATCAAAATGAACTAATTTAAAAGGGGTTGTTGTTTGAGAAGCACTGCTTAAAAATGGTAGAGCAAGATGCTTTATCAAACGACGGCTCGTACGGACAGAGAAGGGGTTAGAGGAGACGACCCAAAACTCCAGAACGGATAACACTTCGGATTTGGTCACCGGACAGATGACCTAAACGTTTGTATCACAAGTCAGCATCAGAGGTGACAGAAAGAGTAGAAGCTGAAGAAGGTAAGGATAGTGGAGCGTGAAGATACTCCATCTAATACAGGCCACCTGTCCTACAGTCCTGACCAATCCTCTGAGCCATCCGTAAATTTTGCACAACACAATCAGAGGAATAAAATAAAATAGTTAGTCCAATGTCACAGAGAGCTGACAGAAATAAGGTTCATGTATAAGCGAGGAGCATGGTGGATGTTCAAGAGGGTAAGGCGACCAGGGTGACCAGAGGTCGAGATGATCGAGCTAGACTGCAAAATAGGAATAGAACCCCCATCGACAGTGGTGACCTAACGGTGAGTGGAGGTGGAGGAACAGTTGGTGAGGGTGTTGCAGTCAACGATGAGGTGGCATGATGCCCCAGAGTCAAAATACAAGGCACAGATGTTGGAACCCGAACAACAGTAATACCAAAAGCAGCTAACAGGCTGTGGGCTTCAGAGGAGCTGGCAGAAGCGTTGGGTTGAAGCAGGGGAGACCGAAGGAGTAACTCCTAAAGACAGTGTAGATGATCTGCAGCAGCAACAGCCGTATGATGAGAGGGCGGGATAGGAGAGCCCGGGCCACGACCACATCCCCGACCACGGCCGACACGGTGGTTGTCATGGTGTTTGTGCTCATCTTGGCGAGGGAGACGAGTGCGCCATTCAAACTTCATATGCCCCGTCTTTTTACAGTAATGACAGATAATGGGTCCATCACGTGGGCGAATCGCAAGCGCAATGTCGATCCCAAGAGCAGATGGGAGGACCATGTCAGGGCGGAGGCAGGTCTTTTCATCAATTAAGGCAATCAGTGCGCCATCAGAGCTGGGAAGAGGGACCAAATAAAGGAGTTGGGCAGCGAGAAGAGCAAATTCAGGTCACAAAACAGCGAGGAACTGGTGGAGATGGCCCTCAGAGAGGTGGCGCTGAAAGTCCAAGGAGCGAGGAAAACCACAGGGTAAAGGGATCAAGGACTCTAACTCGTGCCAGACGGTACTCATCAAGGTGAAAGAGTCCTGAATAGATCGCCCTTTCTGTCGTGCGGACTGAGAGTCACAGATTAGGCGATCACAACAAGCTCCACCACGGGGAACAAACCGATCTCGAAGGTATTCCCAAATGGCACGAGCCGAGGGAAGACGGCCGATGGAAGTGAGGAGCGGACGGGCAACAGACTCCATGATGTATGCCCGGATGGCTTGATCGTGACGCCTCCATAGAGTGTCATCATCAAGAGTGATGGCTGTTGCGATGGTGCTGGCAGAGCTATTGACGGGAGTGCTAGAAGAGATTGAGCTTGCAAAGGTAGGAGGGGAACCAGTGATGTAATCCCAGAGGTCACAAGAAGAGAGGGCGGCCTCGACTGTGAGAGCCCAATCAGGACAATTATTGGCGATTGCGAGCTGGAAGGATGTTGCCTTCAGAGGTGGCGAGATCAGAGGGGCGGCCATAGAGACGGGGCGAGCTGTAGAGGGCCTCACGGAGAGCAGAGCAAATCGAGGGCTGAACTGGTGGAGGCGAGCTGAAGAAGTCTTGGCGAGCTGTAACAAATCTGGTGGGCTGGCGGGGAGAGCTGGCGGGGCGAGCTGACGGGGTGAACCGGTGGAGGCGAGTCGAAGCAGTCTTGGCGAGCTGTAACAAACCTGGCGAGCTGGCAGGTGGAGCTGGTGGGGCGGAGCTGGCGGGGCAAGTTGGTTGGGCGAGCTGGCGGGACAAGCTGAGGCTGAAGCAGATCGGGCGCAGGAAGCCAAGAGCGCTCAGAGAAAAAAAAATAACCTGGCTCTGATACCATGTTATAAGCGAAATAATAATTGTATTCAGCACGTTTAAGGGATGACCCTTGGGGTCGACAAATAGGTCATAAGAAGAAAAAGAAAACACCACAGGCGGTGTGAGACTAATTAAACATGTACAGAATTAAAATATTAACAAATACATTAACATGTTCTATGCTAACAGGTATGGGTTATGATATCAATAGAACCTTGAATCATCAGGCTGATATTTCAAGTTGACAAGCTAGTCAATACAGCCAACTAGTGAGCACAAATGCCATTTGTCACACACTTAATCCTCAATTACAATAATCACCTTTGGTCACATTATTCAATGAACTGATTATAATCAAACAAGACCAATCAAAGTCACTCATAATCTAACAACCTCTAAACCAGCACAACAAAGTCAACATCCGAAGAAAATTCACAAGTCACGAACATATCTAAGGTCCTCAATCAAACTCATCAAGGTCACAATCTCACTCAGACTCCTCAGAGTCCTACATGGATCTAAACCCTCAATGTTATAAACATCTAATTATTTTAATCTCTTGTCACCACTAATGGGACCCAAGTGACCACTCAACACTGCAAGTTTAAGTTCAAATACGGTGACCAGTGTAGTCGACCGACAATGGGGCAAGCAAGAGACATACCACAGAATGAGCATCATCATAAATTTGGGTTAGTCTAAGGCACATGCACAACAATTACCAATCAACCCGACTTAGGACATAAGAGAGGAACCCACCTAGCTTTTACAAATCAAATTGTAGGCAGTATCATAAAGGCTTAGATTCGCATGTTGACAACTCAAACATCCTCCAAATAACCCAGGAAATTAGATGCACCTTAGGCTCTATTTGTTTGGGCATTTCGCAGCTCCGTTTGGGGCAAACGCCGCCGGAAGGAGGGTAAACAAATGAACCTCCGGCGACGTTAGCTCCGTTTCCACCCGCCCGCCTTGAGAAACGCCCCAAAAAGCTCAGTTTGGAGCAGCCACCTCCTCCCTCCGGTTCGAACTCTCTGTTTCCACCCGTCGGATCGACCCGTCACCGCTAAAACAAATGAAGCCGTCATGTTAACACTAACACTTTTCATCTAAGGTTAAAGATATTTAGAGGTATCCTATGCCCCCCCCCCCCCATCATTTTTATCAAAAGGTACCTACTGGGCGTGCTGGGCTGACTACATTGGGAATCTTCGGGTTGGCGAGCGAGTGGGGGGAGATGGATCGACTTACCCCCCAAGGACTGACCTTTCAAAAGTATGGGCGGCTTTTCCTGCCAAGATCTCTAGTCACAAGTACGATTGTGTGGTGGATACAGTCTTTAGACTCTTCTTTGAATTTTGAGGAACTACGTTCCCACAGACGGCGTCAAATTCTTGTGAATCGCTTAAGGCTCCTGGTAGACCGGACTAAATTAAACCACCTTAACTCGAGCGCGATTGAGCATGCAAACAATCACAGAAAAAGAAAATCATATAAGGTGATTTTTTAACGCGAAAAATTCGTCAATTAGGTGAAAAACTATGTAGTCGGAATTGTGCTGACCAAACCTCCACTATTTGTTATTTGTTGTACATGACTTTTTGAAAAACTCTAAGGCGACAGACCGCCTTTGGTTACAGTCGATAGGAAAGAGAAAGAAAGGCTCAAAGGATAACAGGACACCACTCATGAAGCTAAGTATTTCTTTGTGAGCTACAAAGAGCGATGTGCTTGTCGTACTTTGAGACCGTCTGTTGGTACTAAGAAGTAGGAAAAGCTTGTTACTCTCGTCCTGATGTCTGGGGCTTGGAAGCTCGAGTGGTGCGTTCAGCATGCCTTATCCGCTGTGACTTGTCTTATGTTGTGCTTAGAAGAGACTAGAATGGTTGATTTGTCATTGACTGGTGAGCTTGTTGTTAAGTTGAATGTGTTGTGGTTGTTGTGTGTGTCACCTGTGCAGCTAAGTAGTCCTTCACGAGCTCTGAAGTTGGGCTTGAATATTGTTGATCTATGATATTAAAGGCACGCCTAAAACTCAAGGCTGACCAGGCTCAAAGATTTGCGTCTCTATGCGCTTTATTTGAGTCTTTGAAATATAAAAGACACGCTTAAATGAGATTTTGTTGTAACTTTTTTCTTCAAAAATTAAGAAAAAAATTTAGGGTCCGTTCGGCGCGCAGGTATTGGCTTTCTGAAATTAGCTTTGACTAGAAAACCAATATCTGCAGGAATTGGTTTTGTGTAGAAAGTCAATTCTATTGTTCGGTTGCATGATGGAATTCAATGAACAGAATTGAAATTGATATGTAAAAGTTGTTCGGCTGCATAATGAAATTGGCTTTCTGGAATTGAATTTTTTAAAATTTATACAGTTTTACTAAACTATCCACAATATTATTACTAAATGATTTAATTATTATTACAATATTATTATTAAACTATCCACAACATGCTTGTATATGTAAAATGCAGGAGATAAATATTGAAATGCAGTTATTACTCAAAGAGCACCATCACCATAGCATGATTGGGAAAAATTGATAATAAAAATCACAAATAATTAATTTCTTGAGCTTGATTGGGAAAGAAATGATAATAAGAACCACAACTATTTTCATGAGCATGATTGGGAAAAATTGAGGAGGAGGCGGATGAGGAAGAACGAGAAAAAATCAGTAAAAGAAGCGAAGAGGAAGAAGAAGAGAAGAGGAAGAAGAAGAGAAGAGGAGGAAGAACGGGAAAAACTGAGCACGAGGCGGATGAGGAAGAACGGGAAAAAATCAGTAGAAGAAGAGAAGAGAAGAAGAAGAAGAAGAAGAAGAAGAAGAAGAAGAAAAGAGAAGGAGGAAGAAGAAGAAGAAAAGAGAAGGAGGAAGAAGAAGAAGAAAGGAGGAAGAATGGGAAAAATTGAGCAGGAGGCGGATGAGGAAGAACGGGAAAAAAATCGGAGGAAGAGGAAGAAGAAGAGAAGAGGAGAAAGAAGAAGAGAGGAGGAAGAAGAAGAGAGGCGGAGGAAATATCCCTGCGATCGGGGCTCTGGAGGAGGCCTGCTGCGCCGATCTGGAGAAGAATCGGGAGGAGCCGTCGGGACGAAAACCAGCGAAAACCCTAGGTGGGATAAAGGAATTGGGTAGGCGCGGTTTTAGGTTAGGGTTAAAGCCGGCGGATTTTTCATCAAAACCAATTTCGAACCATTTCTATCCCACCGAACACCGGAATTGGCTTTACTGTGGCCCAAAGCCAATTCCGGAGAGCCATTTCCGTCGCGCCGAACAGACCGTTAATGTAATTGTGTAAGAACCCAAATTCTTTTATTAATTTAATATTTGTGAAAGTAAATTACACGTTAAGACTTAAATATGATGTAAATGACCACATTAATTCTATTTTTAAGAGATATAGACGATAATAATAAATGATTAATTAGTAAACTAAATAAAAATTTTGATCGAAAAATTAAAATGATGTTTGATGCTATTTATTTAAAATGGATGTGATTGCGCTTTACATTCGTCAGGCGCGCGCTACGCATTGAGCCTTCCGCCTACGCTCCAAGACACTTTTGCGCCTTGTTGCGCCTTACACCTTTAATAACTAAGCTACTGACAGTGCAGGGCACACAAACTTTGGGGGCTCTTGCGGACTTAGTCTGCTGACTTTGAGGAGACTTGTGGTTTGCTTGATCGCCACGCAGGCGGTTAGCGAGATAAGGTAATTGGTGGACCTCAGGCGATCTTCGAAATGCTTGATGAATCTTGTGGGCGGCTTTAGTGAACAGAATGGACCTCGATGGTCCTAACGATCTTGATAGACTTCAGCAGTCTTGACGAACTTCAATGATCTTGATGAACTTCGGCGGTCTTCATGGACTTCAACCGATAAGACAGGGCGCATATAGGAACGCTCTGGAAAGCGGAGCGCACAGAGAAACACCAGAGGCGCGCACAAGACCGTGCAAGGACAAGGAGTGCACAAAAAAGAGGCACACACAAGAACACGCAAGTAAAGGGCACAGTTAAAAGCGCACAAGAAGGAGCGCACACAAGAGCGTACAAGGAACAAAAATGAAGGAAAGAGAAAACTGTACAAGGAAATGAGACAGGGAGGAGATAAAATCTATAGGAGAATTTTTCGGCCAGGGAAAACTTAGAATGAAGGAGAATAAAAGTTTATTTATAGATTCCAAGAGTTACGACCAGGTAATTTCTCCTGATAACTATCAAACAGACAAAAAAATGTCTGAAACGAGGCACACAGATCACAATTTTTACAGAAATGACAGAATTTCCCTCGAATGGATTTAACCCCCAACGAAAAAATAACCGCCCCTCCAACAATGGGAGGGGAGATCTGGCAGGGCCGGCGAAGGCTGGGGCAAGGCAGCCCCGGCCAGGGTCGAGCGGCCTTGCCCCTGCTACGAAGGGTCGATGAGGGGCGGGCAGCCATGTCGCCACCCGCCCTGGAGGAAGAACAGGTCGCCCAAGTTGGGTGGTCAGAGGGCCACCAAACCTAGGCGACCTTCCACATGTTACGAGCGACCGGCAATGGGGGCGGCCATGTTGCCGCCCACCCTTGAAGGCGAACAGGCCGCTCAGATCGGGCGGTCAAAGGGCCGCCTGACCTGGGCAACCTTCCCACTGCTATGAGGGGGTTGGCAAAGGGCGGGCCGCCATGTTAATGCCCACCCTTGATAGAAAACAGGCCAGAAGGCCACCCAACCTGGGCGACCTTCTTCCTATTACCGGCGGTCGGCAAGGGGCGGGAGACCATGTTGTCGCCCGCCCTTGATAGCGAACAGACCACACAGGTAGGGAGGCCAAAGGTCCGCCTGACCTGGGCGACCTTACCACTGCTATGGGGGGCTGCCAAGGGGCGGGCAGCCATGTTGTTGTCCGCCCTGTTGAATTTTTTGAAGTGAAAGTAACAGTCTTGGTGAACTGTTCGTGCGGTCCGGGCAGACTGTCTGCGCTGTCTGGTTTTAACCGTGCGACCTGTGTAGATAAGTTTGGCAACAAGCCAGGTCGATCAGTGATTCTGTGTTGGCTTGTTCCCAGGAGGGAACCAGACGGATAGGATGTTTCACCGCAGAGTTCGTGTAGTCCAGATTGCAGACTGGTTTAAGACTCGAGAGTTCGGCATGGCGTGTGCCCTGCTTTAGCACTGGTAGTGCGGTTTGGTGTAACCGCGCAGTTCGTTGGATAGTGCGAACTGGTGCAGGAGTCCGCCAATTTGTGAGGAATGGCCTTTGTATTCGTTGGTGTTGTGTTCACACCAAGAATGGTTGGCGGCGTGAACTTTGTCTGGCTTTGTTCCAAGTCCAAGTGTGCTCAGTTCGGGAGGTCGCGCGGACTGGTTTTCCTGTCCGCCGAGTTCGACAACAGTCAGCCTCGTGCTCTAAATACGGGCTCGGAGAGTGTGGACTGGTGTTGTGTTCACTTGTGCACGAACTAGTGGTGTTTTTGCAGGGTCTGCTGGTGTGGCGAACTTTGTCCGGCCTAGTCACAGCGGACTGGCTTTGTGTTCACGACTGTACGAATTCTCTCAGTGTTCGACGCGAGATAAGGTGGGGATCCTATCAGGCAGGGCGATGATCACACATTTCTTCACGACTATAAATAAGACCCTCTATCACATCAACAATACCTCTGAATGAATAGTAAGTGAGCTCGGGTGATTACTGCAAACAATTTTTTGTGTTCACATGATTTGAAAAGTTGATCGGATTGTGCTGTGCAGGTTGCGCGGATAACGCTAGACAGATAGAAATTTGCTTCTGACTTTGATCAGGAATAATACAAACTCTGCGGTTAGCAAACAACAGTTAGCAACAGATCACGGCTTGCGACTAGGCAATTTTCTCTTCTGTAACTCTCTCTGTTCAATAACCTGTCCGCTTTTGGCAGCTTGTTCAAGTCAACAGCAGTGTTCGCGACAGTCTGGCGGCTAGGAGACCTTGCAGTCAGGCGGCTTGCAGATTAGCAAACATAATACTTTTTCAACTTTGGAATAACAGGTTGTCTGTGCATCTAAGTTGCAGTCTGGCAACTTGGCGGCTCAAGCAAACTCCGTAAACAACACGACAAGATCGACTGTTTTCCATTGAGAGCGTGCGGCTTATTTGTTCTTGTTCTTTTTGCTTTCTTCGGATACATCCGCGTATCATATCTCGCCATGTATGCTTCATCCTGTAAAAAATTTTAATAGTATAAGATTTTTGCTCTTCAATTTGCATCTTGTTTATTTAACTTCTGCTAGATTGAGTGTTCGTATGCCTGATTTTTTTGTTTTTCGCGATTCACAAATTTGTACATAGGTTGAGTGTTCCTATTATTTTTGCTTTCTTCGGATACATCGGCAAATCATATCTCGTCATGTATGTCTCGCTCTGTAAAAATTTTTTAATAATATAAGATTCTTCTTATTCTATTTGCATCTGGCTTATTTGATTTCAAATAGATTGAATATTTCTGCACCTGATTATATATTTTTCATGATTCACAAATTTGCAGTTGACAGAGAATAGACCGCCCAAGTCAGACAACCAGAGGGTCACCTGACTTGGACAGCTTTGCCCCTGCTGGTGGCAGAAGAGGGGTAGGCGGTCATGTCACCGCCCACCCTGGATGAAGAACGGGCCGCCCAGGTTGGGCAACCAAAGCACCATCCAACCCAGGCATCCTTGCCCCTACTATGGGGGGTGGGGTGGGGGGGGAGGGGTCAGCGAGGGGCAGGAGGCCATGTTGCCACCCGCCCTAGGGAAAGGGCAGGCCACCCCCACCAAGGGTGGTGTTAAAGGATAAGAGGCCGCCCACCTTGGGCAGCAAGGCCATCAGGTGGTTTCGCCCCTAGGCAATTACACCACAAGTGATTCCGCTCTTAGCCGCACCCCAAGTGTGTAGGTGTGGCTAGCACTTCTAAGAAAGCATAAAAAAGTTATAAACGCATATAGGTCTTGATCTGTACATAACCATTATAAAATTGTGTGGGATGCAAGTAGCCGAAGTCAGCCTGCAAATAGTTATTGCCTAAGATTATATCAACAACAAAAAATTGTGTACTTTTTTTAAATGCATTAATTTGTGTTATACAAGCTAACTCACACCTATAAATACCTTTAAGCTATATTATAGTTTTAGACTTTGAAGTTTAATAGAGGAGTTTCCTCTGTTCTCCCTCCCCCAGTCTTAGTTCTCCCTTTCTTGGCCCCTCTATGGGCCATTCGTCCTCTGTTTTCCCCCTGCGGCATCTTCAAAATTTTCCATGTTCATCTTCTCTGACACCAGGCTCTATCTTGGGCTTGTTCTTCATATTTAAATAGTCAACCACAGCATAAGATTGCTACATATATGTAGCATTCAAGTAGGCAAGATCATAAACACTATTCTATAAAAGCAATGACCGACTGTGAACACGTTTATGAAAACACATGCAACAGTCATGAACATGATTCTAACAAAACAATGTTTTAGGTCAAACATCACCATTGATGCAGCTGACCTCGGTCGCCCCCTCCCTCTGTCGTCATCAAACCCCGGTCGATCCGAATCCGCCTGACCCACGAACAGTTGAATCGAGATCATCAATCTCAACAACTTCCGGCAGCATGATCTTCTCAATGATCATCTGAGCGATGCGGTCACCACGCTTCACCTCAAAATCAGCATCAGAGTGATTGAAGAGCATGACGCCGATAGAACCACGATAATCAGCGTCAATCACACCAGCCCCCACATCAATGGAATGCTTCCATGCCAGCCCTGACCTCGGAGCTGCACACGAAGCATTTCAAACGGTCATTTCAACAAACAGTAAGAGCGCGCTCCAAAAGAAAGCTGATTTCAAAGAATGCTGACCGATTCGAGCATAAGTTCCTTCAGGGATTGCAATGCTGAGGTCAGTTGGGACGAGGGCCTTGCTTCGAGCTTTGACTTTGGCCTCAGCTGCGCTGAGAGAACGGCCGAACAAACAGTTAAAGTAATATACTGAAAACTGAAAAGATTAGCAGATGATGATGATGGAAAGGGGGAGAGGAAACAGAGCGGATCTGAATCGAGTCTACCTTGACAGATCATATCCAGCGGAGAGAAGCGAGGCTCTGGTGGGTAGGATTGCATGGGGAGAAAGTTTCTTCACCTTGAGGAGGGAGGCGCTTGAAGGAATATCGCTGCAGAGTTTAGGGATTTTGCGTCTGGGTTCGTGAACGTCGTTTTCAACGCCGTTTTCGGCCATGAAAGATAGGGGCTGGAAGGGAGGTGGAGGGAGATGGTTACTGCTAATCCGATTTTGAGGAAGAGAATGAATGGGGAAGGGGGAGGGCAACGGGGTTCTGCTTTATAGAGAGAAAGGGCGCCAAATTTGAAATTTTCCCGCCATTCCATTTGAAACTGGAAACCGATTTTCATTAGAGGAAGAGGGCAACGGCGGCGGTAAAAAAAAAACAAGTGCGCGGGGAAAATATGACCACAAAAAGAGTACCATCTTTTAATCCAAAGCTAAATGAAAATATAAATATTTATTTTGACAATATGCATAATAATGAATAATCTATTAAATAAAAAATAATTAAATAAAAAAATTCCTAAATCTAGATAGATGCAAACCAATAATGTGTTTGTTGCGTCTTCATTGAGAATCGGGACTTCGGCTCTCTTTGGGACAACTTATGATGATAAATAATCTGCTAATTAAAAATTGATGATTGGATAGAGATTTTATAAAAACAATGATGAATAAGCATTATACTGTTTGGATAGTTTGTCATAAGTGTTTATCTAAAGTTTCATCCATTCATAAAAATCCGTTCATTTGGACATGTTTTTCCTATCCAGGCGCGATTTTTTCACTCAGGCACGTTTTTTTGTTTGAGTGCGAATTTTTCACACAGGCACGATTTTTTCTTCCGACTGATTTTTTCGCCCGAACGCGGTTTTTTCTCCCGGACGCGATTTTTTCACCTGGGCGGATTTTTCGCCCCGACGTGGTTATTTCGCGTGGGCGCGAACTTTTCACCCGGGATTGAATTTTTCGCCCGGGCGCAAATTTTTCGTCCGGTCGCGGTTTTTCGCTCAGGCGCGGTTATTTCACCAAGGTGTGATTTTCTGCACTGAAGCGTTTTTTCGCTCGGGCCCGAATTTTTCGTCCGGTGCGAATTTTTCTCTCGGGCAGGAAAGTTCCGCCCGGGCACGAATTTTCCGCCCGGGCGTGAATTTTTCGCCGGGGCGCGAATTTTCCGCACGTGCGTGAATTTTCAGCTCAGGAACGAATTTTCGCCCGGGCGAGATATTTTTCGCCCGGGCACGAATTTTCCGCCCGGAAACGAATTTTCCCCTCGTGCCTGAATTTTTCGTCCGGGGGTGATATTTTTGCCCAGACGCGATATTTTTCCTCGCACGCGATATTTTTGCACGGAAGTGAAAAAATGAGTTCTGTAGAAAAAAATAGCGTCTGACTGAAAAAATCGCTCGCGGGCGAAAATTCGTGTCCGGACGAAAAAAAATTATTCTCTTGCGAAAAAATCGCGTCAGGGCGAAAAACAGCTCCGGTGCAAAAAAATCGCACCCGGGCGATTAAATTGCCCTCGGGCGGAAAATCACGTCCGGGCGGAAAAATTCTCTCCCCGGCGAAAAATTGCGCTCGTGCGATAAAATTGCGCCCTAGCGAAAAAATCGCGCGCAGATGGAAAAAACGCGTCCGGGTGGAAAATTCACGTCCCGGCGGAAAATTCTCACTAGGGCAGAAAAATCGCGGTCGGACGAAAAAATCGCGCCCTGGCGAAAAATACGCTCACGGGCAAAAAAAAATCGCGCTCTGGCGAAAAAATCGCACCAAAGCGAAAAAATCATGTCCGGGAGAAAAAATCAACTTTGAGTTTTCTTAAGGGATAAGCGTTTATGAGAAGGTGGTCCCTAATAGCTTATGAAAAATCAGCTTATCATCAATTTTAAAATAAGTGATTTTTTATAAGCTGCACAAACAAATAGCTGAAAAACTACGTTTGTGTTTTGATTAAAGATTATTCATCAGCATAAGTTGTCCCAAAAAAAACCTTCGTCACTTCGGGCGACAAGCAGAAACCCTTGTCGAATCCAAGCATATTTATACAATTTTGAAAGATTTTATTTTAATTTGCACATACCAATTTGAGTTGTATATATATTTTTTGAGTCTGCACATATTCATATTATTTTATGAATACGGCTTCATATATAAATGCACAAGCAGTCGTGCACAGGGAATCCCGTGCAGACAACATTTATCGTGGGAGCGACATTTGTCTTCAATGCGATATTTGTCGCGGGCGGCGATATTTGTCGGGGGCGACGATATTTGTCGCGGGCGGCGACATATGTCCTAAGCGGCGACATTGGTCGTGGGCGGCAACATTGGTCGTGGGCTGCATCATTGGTCGTGAGCGACATCATTGGCCGTGGGTGGCATCATTGGTCGTGGGCGGCATCATTGGTCGTGGGTTGCGTCATTGGTCGTGGGTTTCGACATTGGTTGTGGACAACAACAATTGTTGTGGACGACAACAATGGTCGTGGGCGTCGACAATGGTCGTGGGCGTCGACAATGGTCGTGAGCGGCGACAATGGTCGTGGGCGGCGACAATGGTTGAGGGCGGCGACAATGGTCGAGGGCGGCGACAATGGTCATGGGTGACGACATGTTTGTGGGCATCGACAATGGTCGTGGGTGGCCACAATGGTCGTGGGCGTCGACAATGTTCGTGGGCAATGACAATGGTCATGGGCTACGACATGTTTGAGGTGGCAAACTGGTGGTGTCTATCTCTTCACGTTCATCTTGATCAATAGTAGGGCGGTCATGTTCGATGTGTTGCATGTAGATGACGAACCTCGCGTGTTCTTTGAGCGCGTGGTTGTAGTTGGGCCCTCGTTGCCATCTATAATTGGCGGGGATGCAATTGTATCAATATATTTCAAAGCAATTGAGTATAAGTTGTTCATTAACTATATGAACAATTTTAGATTGGAGCTGTGGTTGAGATGAAATTTCATAAAACATGAGAAAATGAATCTCAATAAGCTAAACAATTAATAACACAAAATACTTCTAAGACAACTAAATAGTAGAGAACAACTAAAAATTTACTAAAGAACAGTTGTAAGATTTAATTACAAAAACAACACAATTTAAATGTTTGGGAGGAGTTGGGTAAGAGCTATTAGTTTACCACATGTTGAACCGCATGATTTGTGACGTTCGACACCATCACCATCACAACCTGATTCCAAACAACACCGACACATCAATCCCAACAACTGCATTTCTTGAACATAACCTAATTCCAAACAACAAAAACTTTCTCAAAATCATACTCCATCCTCGCATAATAATTCATCCTCATGAAATAATATCAATAGAATTTTTCAAGAAATAATAGATATAAAATTTACCCTTGCAGGAAAAGAGAACATCAATGCAGAAGAAGATATCACCAGATTCTCTTCGTGCTCTTCTTTTGATTTGTGTTCTACTTCTTGAGAAACTGTAACTTTTGATTTACATACAAATGATGAAAAAACCTTTCCAACTTTTAAAAATTGACATCTTGATTCGACATCAATGTATGAAGTTTTTGGCGGGGTCCGGAAGCATTGAATAAGAACCTAAAGCAACAAAAAGAGACAATGATATAATATAAACAATAAAAAAAACATGAATAAGCCTAAGGAATTAATATCTAATCTCTAATTGTCATGATAGAAATCTTGGTAGCATTTCTCTATTTTTAGCAGTTTGATTCTCTCTAGCTTGAAGTTTTTTTCTTCCCTTTTGGCTGTCATGATTTTGGAGTTGTGAAATGGGAATGATAATAAAATAGGAACAATAATGTCTTAACTTCAGCAGCTCACAATTGTGGTGTTGTAAGATAGAAAATTTAAGTAGATCCTGATTTTGATTCACGGTCGGCACCTTAATCAAAAGAATCCACAATAAAATGCTCTGCTGAGGAGGATGAAGAATATGAAGTGAGGAGTGATTTTTTCATGCCCAGGAAGTATAGAATCAATAACATGATCATTCCCCAATCAACATAGCTTAAAAGACAAACTGAAATTAAAGCAGGCAAATATTGTGAACTCACTGAGATTTCCCTATGCAGATCACACATTATCACAGTAACAGAACAATGCAATCCGAAAAAAAAATTCACAGCAATCACAGTATTCGCAGCATTCACAGAAAAAGGTTAAGTTCTTGCATTTACAAAAATCGTTCCAACAACCGATGAACAATGCCTTCTTCCCGAGAAAAACACTTGTTAGTGGTGCTTTGCAAACTGATGAAGAGGAGCGGGAGTATAAGCTAAGGGGCAGAGAAGTAGATTGTTAGGGCAACACAGATTCAAAGAATCTAGAACGTTCTAGCAATCCTTCGTTATCGTGAGCACAAACGTTGGCGCCAAGGGAGATTTGCGTGGAGAATAAGAGCAGCGGGAGTATTTGAGCGAATGAAGAGAAATTGAATCGATGCCCTGGTTTCGTCAAACGACGCAGCGCTAGTGTCGTCCGAAGTTGCAAGATCGCACAAACATAGAGAATAACAGAGATACCTGCCGGAGCTTCCTGAGAACGGAGATGGCGAGCAGTGTGCGGTTAAGCGCCCAGGCTGGGGGCTTCGGGAGAGATGTGGCTGCCAGCTTCGGCGAAGTGAGAGAGAGTAGATTGTTAGGGCAACACGGATTCAAAATAAATATGTCGTCAGTGATCACGGAAGCGGGTTGCAGCCGTCGGCGTGCTGCAGGCGTCGGTGGCAGGTGCCGGTAGGTGGCTGAGGGAGAAACCTTCGTCGGAGAAGAGGCAGGCAGGCAATGCCCTAGCGGAGAGGCTTAGAGAAGAGGCATGGGATGCTGGCTAGGGCTTCTATCGGGGTCGAGAGAGGAGAAACCGCGATGATGCCTAAACCTGTGCGGAAGAAATGGGGAAGAAATCGCGAATATTGCGATTTTGAGGTGGACGGAGATGACGATTTTAAAAGAATTAAGTCATAATCCGGCCAAAGGACAAAAATACCCAAAATTAACCCATCAAAACAGATTTGATGAGGGCATTTTAGGATTTAAATGTTACATCATGCACTCATTAGGAGTTTCCTTAGATAGACATGTATAAATATATAGTTTTTGCAACAAAAAAATCCTGCCAAATAAATTTAAAAATATTATTATTTGACATCATATCACCTACAAAGACAGACATCTAAGGCTCCCTTTGGCACGGTGGTGGCAGTCGTAAACACATAGATTAAATCGTTATTTGTTAAGAATCATCTAACAAATACCATCTGTTTGAACATAAATGTGGATGAAGTTTCTTAGATGAGCGTTAACGAATGACAATTTATCCTCATGTTCATGACCCCTACCACCGTGTCAAACGAAGCCTAAGATGTCCGAGAAACTGTCACGACCCGTCTAATAGCAACCATCAGAGTGCGCTACGGGCGGGTCGCGATGTCACAGACATGGGCAAAGGAAAATCCATGTCTGTTAGGCGGGATCAAAATTGAAATATAGTTTTAAAAATAGTTAACTTTGAAGAAATAAAAATCCGTTTGTTTTTTTGTGCGGAAACTTGAATAAAAAAAAGTTGTGCACATGCACTTTGTTAAAATCTCATGATACACACACAACACTGATACAAAAGTAAATGCACTGACTAAAGAAGTGAGCATGTCATTAATTTATTATTGCGTTACATCAATGAAAGTCTAGCAGTTGTCCATGAAACAGAAGAAAATGACTGATAATACTAACACATGACAACAAAATCCAACAGTAAATGAAACAAGTACATAGAACCTGGCTACACTTTAGCAAAACAAAATAAGCCTCCAGGAATACAGGAACTCAGCATTGAACAACTTAAGAAGCAGGCGGCGCAGTCACGGAACTTAAGGCAGATCCAAATAAAAAGGAAAAATATCTCAGATCTTAGGATTTAAACAGTGTGCAGGTTAATTAATTAAAACATGAGCAGAAATAAGCAGACATAATTGAGTACCAATTTATTTTGTACCAACAACTAGTAAACATGCAAGCAACATAGTCAACAGAGATTTCTGAAATTGTTAGCTTACTCTGGAATATAGCCTAAAATTTGTTTCAGTAGTATTGTAAGTCGTTATCGATGAAGGGTATGATTGTTTTTAGTGGGCGCACATGGTTCACACTCAGATCCGCGTGCAAGTCTTGTTGGAAAAGTAATCATGTTTGTCGTGACCATGCCAGCAAATAAATGTCCACTTGGAAGCTACCTTTCAAAGATTTGCTTACAACAATAAGATTTTTAAGTATTTCATATTTCAGTGACATTCTATCATATAATATTATGTTAATAATGTGTTGGTTCAGAGGTTTTCAAATAACATGTGCAATCATAGAAAGCAGGTACAAGGACTAAATCTAAAGTTTGCAAGTGAGAGGGGTTCTCTACTTGCCTTAAAGCGAAACTGAAGCTGTCAGTGACAGCTAAGCGACGCAAACCAGGCCGAAGACTCTATCTGACATGTTCAAGACCCAAAATTAACAACATATTCGCCTTAACGAGGCTTTCTACGCTCGAACATGCATTGCTAATCGCACAACCCGTCAAAAGAGGGGTTTAGAAATTTACCTCCCTCGAGAGTGAGGGGAGATGAGTTACCACGAAGGATCAGGAACTTGGAGACGCTTGGGTGACAGAAACCCTAAATCGGAGAGGGTTTCTTCACCAATCATCAATTAAAGTGACGAACGACACCGGAAATCGCAAATACAACACGGATTAGTCGAGTATACGACGAATGCAGGATAGATCGACACAAACAAAATTATTTGGGGCGCAAAAATTAACTAATAAGCTCAACAAAAGTCTGAAAAGGGGTAAAGAGAGGAATTTCTTACCCAGGGAGGACAGATCTATGCTCAAAGATCCACATAGAGGAGTTTCGAGCGAAAACCCTGGGAGTTCCTCTGAAGTCCACCGACCGGATAGGGAGGAAGAAGGGTTGTCGGAGGAGGAACTCGCTTGCTCCTCCCACTGGCCGAAGAAGGAGAAGAAGCAGGGGCTGCTGCTGAAGCTGTCGGACTAAGGAAGAGGAGCAGGAGGCGTAGCAGTCGAAGCAGGGGTCTGTCGGTCGGAGGAAGTGAAGAGGAGGAGGCGCCGACCCTAAAGGGAGTGCTTGTCGGCCACTGGGAGGCAAAACGGGGGTTGTTGGGCGCACGGGAGGCGGAGACGTGCCCGACGGGATGCGCAGGAGTTGGGATCGGAAGACCTAGCCGCTGGGAGAAAAAGTTTCTATCGGGGGGGAGGAGGCTCGACTCTCAGGTTTTAAGAGGAATAGATTAAGTTTTACAAACAGGTTGTTACATTCTCTCATACTTAGGAAGTTTCGTCCCGAAACTTTCCTAAGAATTATCTAAATGAGGTCAAAACAACGAAGATTCTGACGACATACACTCCAAACAAAAATTTACAAATTAACGCATGGGAACTAACTATGGAAAATACTGAAATAACAAAGAAGTCAGACGCAGAGACTTACCAAAATCAAGAGAAGAGCTGTTGATACTTGTTGCGCATGTCAGACTCGAGTTCCCAAGTGTACTCCTCAGACCTGTCATGCACCCAAAGTACCTTCACCATAGAAATGATTCTCTTGCGAAGTTTGCGTTATTGGTATTCGATGATCTTCGTGGGGTCCATTGAATAAGACAGATTGGCTTCAGGGATTACTGGAACTTCTTCCATGACGTGGGTAGGATCACGAATGTACTTCTGAAGCTTACTAACATGAAAGACATTGTGAACACCGTACAACAAAGCGGGCAACTCCAGACGATAAGCAGATCCTCCGACATGCTTTGAAATAGCATACAGTCCCACGAATCTCGGGCTAAGTTTATGATGACGACCAAACCGTTTCACCCCAAGAGTAGGGGAAACCTTCAGGAATGCTTGATCACTCACGACAAACTCTAACGGACGGCGGCGCTGATTAGTATATTTCCTCTGCCTCTCGATGGCACGACTGAGCTGAAGACAAGTCCTCTTTGTGGCTTCTTCCATTTCCTGAAGTTACTCAGGCTCCAAAACAACCTTCTCACCAACTTCTGACCAATAGAGCGGGGTCCTACAACGATGCCCGTACAATACTTTGAAGTGGGTCATCTTGAGGCTCTCTTAATAGTCATTGTTGTAGGCGAACTCGACCAAAGGTAAGTGCTCATCTCAAGCTCTTTTGTAGTCCAGAATATAACATCGCAACATGTCCTCGAGAATCTGGTTAACTCTTTCGGTCTAGCCATCCGTCGTCAGGTTGTAAGCAGTGCTTAGGTTGAGATCAGTGCCCAAAGCTTGTTGAAATCCCTTCCATAAGTGCGATACAAATCTCGAGTCACGATCAGACAAAATCCACAGAGTAATCTCATGAAGTCTAACAATCTCTGCAACATAGATTTGAGTCATCTTCTCGGTGGAATGACTTTCCTTATACGTGATGAAGTGAACCACTTTAGTCATGTGATCTACTATGACCCAAATCGCGTCATGCCCACTGGGAGTGCGGGGCAAACCCGTGATGAAGTCCATAGAGATATCTTCTCACTTCCATTCAGAGATAGGCAGAGGTTACAAAAGGCCACCAGGACGTTGACGTTGAGCTTTCACCTTCTAACATGTCAGACATAAAGAGATGAAGCGAGCGATATATCTCTTCATACCAGGTCGCCACATGATCTGTTTCAAGTCGTGATACATCTTATTATTCCCTGGATGACCATGTTGCAAAAGGCCACCACACGATCTGGGAGAGTTCCAAGTTCAGCCCTTTTGCGGGTGCGCTGGAGTGCGGGATCAAATGGCTGCAAATCTTTCACCCGCTCTACCCATAACGGACTAGAAACCTCTTCATGACCCTTGGGTGAGATGGATATGCCCATCCGATCTAGGTCATCGATCAAGGCTGCAAGAACACCTGACATGGGCGCACAAGAGGTGACAGAAGCATGCCGGCTCAACGCATCTGCCACTGAGTTGGCTTTACCAGGAACATACGTGAGTTGCAAATCATAATCTGCTATGAATTCTAGCCAACGCCTCTGACGAAAATTGAGATTTTTCTGAACGAAAATATACTTCAAAATCTGGGTGTCGGTGAAGAAGTGACACTTCACGCCATAAAGATAATGACATCAAAGCTTCAAAGCAAACACCACCGCAGCGAACTCCAGATCATGAGTGGGGTAGTTGTGTTCATGAATCTTCAACTGCCTCGACCCATAAGCGATAACACGGTCTTCTTGCATCAGGACACAACCCAAGCCAACTCTGGAAGCATCAGTATAAATTGAAAAGTCTAACCCCTCTGACGGAAGAGCTAAAACTGGCGTTGAACACAAACGTTGCTTCAATTCAGAAAAAGCCTGCTCACACTGATCTGACCACTCGAACCTGACATGCTTTTGAGTTAGCTTTGTCAGAGGAGCAGCAAGAGAGGAGAAATACTTGACGAAACGCCGGTAATAGCCAGCCAAACCAAGAAAACTGCGGATTTCAGTAGGGGTAGAAGGCCGCTTCCAGTCCAAAATTGCGAAAATCTTAGCAGGATCAATGGAAAGTCCATCACCTGAAATGACGTGGCCCAAGAAAGCAACACGGTCCAGCCAGAACTCACATTTTGTCAGCTTGGCATAGAGTTGATGCTGACGAAGGGTGGATAGAGTAAGCCTGAAATGGGTTTCATGCTCCTCACGGATCTTGGAATAGACCAGGATATCATCAATAAAAACGATGAACTTATTCAGATACTCAGGGAAGACATGGTTCATCATATCCATGAATTCAGAAGGGGCTCTAGTGAACCCAAAAGGCATCACCAAGAATTCAAAATTCTCATACCGAGTCCGGAAAGCCGTCCCGGGAATGTCGGATTCCTTAATCTTCAACTGATGGTAACCTGATCTGAGATCTATCTTGAAAAAAATGGTATTGCCTTTAAACTAATCGAATAGGTCATCCACGCGCGGGAGAGGATACTTATTCTTGATGATTATCTTATTCAAATTCTGATAGTCGATGCACAATCTCATGGATCCATCATTCTTTTTAACGAAGAGAACGGGGGCTCCCTAAGGAGAAGAGCTGAGACGAATATACTCGCGCTCAAGTAACTCATCCAACTGCGATCTAAGCTCCTCCAGTTCACGCAGTGTCATACGGTATGGAGCTTTAGATAAGGGGCGTGTTCCAGGCTTTACCTCCATAAAGAACTCTACATCTTGATCAAGAGGCAACCCAGGCAATTCGGCAGGGAACACATTAGGAAACTCAGAAACAATCGGGATAGACTCGAGTTGAGGAGAGGTAACATCTGAATGCGAAGCATACACAAAGCAAGCAAAACATCCTTAGCTAAGAAGCCGAGTGGCGGGTGTAACATCCCGACTTTTATTGGGCCACCAAAAACCCTAGTGGGCTCAATAAAAGTGACCTGAACCCTCCACCCATGACTCAGCCCACACCCGGGTAGAAGGTAACCATAGATGGGAATATAGAGCTAGAGAACTCTGATTTGAGTTCTGTCAGTTCCTATGGCCTCGTATAATCAATACGAACGTATTGGAACTCGTTGTGTCGCAATTCGAAGTCTCACGACAAATATGAGCATTTTGACCATTTTAGCGCGCTACGACGCACATATTTTGGATATTTAGGAAACGAACACTAATTCGAACTCGATCAGTGGCATTGAACTCGTATGGTCAATACGAAGTCAACTAAACCAAGCGGGATCAAAAGAATCACGATCTTTCTTTGTGGAGCAGTCTCAGGATCCCTCCGTCCCTCACTTCGTTCTTTGGTTCGGGACGAACCATGCAGCGGAAGCCTGCTGGACCATGGTGTAGAAGCTTAGGGATTTTAGACTATACGATAACGTGCTCATCCACCTTTGTTTCCGCTTTGTCAGTTCTTGCAAATTTTTCCTACTTTTGCAAAATACTGACACTTGTTTCCTGTTACTTCTCCAGATATCGGAGTCTAGTAATGAGAGATCCTCCTCCAAAGTATATGTCCCCGCCACCCCACTCCCAGACCCAATTACCCATGCAGTTATACCGTTTGCCGACACCAACTTGGGGTAAACGTTGACAACTATCTTGGCGACGTCCGGACAGCCTTGGCACAGCCACCGCAGCAGTTGTTAGTGCTTACTGACCTACTGACGACTTTTCGGGGGCTAAGGCCTTCCTTCAGAGACACGGAAACTGCCATACAGGCAGAAAAGTGGGTTGAGCACGTAGAGGAGCTGTTGGTAGAAATGATGTGCCCGACAGTAGCTGTAGTGTCACTAGTGGTGACCTTGTTAGAGGGGTATATTAGAGACCGGTGGAGAGCGGTTAGCCGCTCAACGTTCAGAGGACGACCGTTGAGCATTATCCTGTGGGGGGAGTTCTCAGAGACTTTTCTGGAGCACTTCATCTGGGATGTCGACCGAGCTGCACTGCAGGAAAGATTCTTGCACATTCGTCAGGGTGAC
This sequence comes from Platanthera guangdongensis, assembly GCA_039583875.1. Lineage (NCBI taxonomy): Eukaryota > Viridiplantae > Streptophyta > Magnoliopsida > Asparagales > Orchidaceae > Platanthera > Platanthera guangdongensis. Next base: position 287,570,067 of record CM077153.1, read on the forward strand.
CAGACGATGTCAAACTACGAGAGAGAGTTCATCCACCTGACATGTTTTGTTGGGAACCTAGCAGCCACTAACAGAGATAGGGTCGCTCGCTTCTACCGAGGTTTGCGAGATGACTTGAGACAGACCTTGATCATGATCTCTCAATCCACTATCTACACTGTAGCAACTCACGTCGCGGCGTTAGAGTTAGAGCAGAGGAAGGTGGCCCAGCAGCGCCGAGGACATGTCAAGGTACCCAGAAGTCAGGGACGAGATAGAGGAGTTGTTCTTGTAGATATGAGAGAGAGCGCAGACAGATACAGTGTCGACAGCCTTATAGGCGCCCACCAGCACAACCAGCACCCACAGCACCGTAGCAGGAGCCCAGGCCAACTCCAGTACCACAGTCCACACCAGTAGCTCGACGAGATATTCCATTTGCAGGGAACTGCTTTCTGTGCCAACAGTCGGGGCACATGAGGGTTTTCTGCCCGCAGGAGACAGGAAGGTCAAGATTACGAGCAGTTCAAGGAGGGCAGGCAGTGCGAGGACAGGGCCAGAGAGCCGCAGAGATAGAGCTGGTAGGAGAGGTCAACAGGGTTGAGCAGCACCCTTGGAGGCTTACACATTAGACCTTCAGCATGGACCAGCCCCCGATGTAGTGATAGGTAAATATCTTAGACGCTAGAAATATGCCAGATATCGGTACCTATGTATTAGACTTTATGCATATGTATGTCTACATCGAGTATATGTTTTGTTAAATGATATGTATATACTCCTTATGTCTTCAGGATTACTTTTGGTAGAAGGGCATCTCGCGAAATCTCTCTTTGATACTGGGGCAACACACTCCTTTATATCCCAAGACTTTATTGCAACTAAGGAAAATGTCGTCCGCTCGTCCAGACTGTCTATACGGATTCATCTACTAGATGGATCAAATATGACGTCTACGGAAAAATGCTCATTCCAGGTCATGCTAAGGGACGTGGAATTTGAGATTTACGCGACAATCCTAGGAATAACCGGGTTCGACCTCATACTAGGAATGGATTGGCTGGTCGAGCATAAGGCCCAAATAAACTGTTCAACCCGAGAGGTCAAGCTTCAGAACCCAGACGAATAGGTCGTTACACTGGCAAGTATACCCTCCGTCTCTTGCATCATCTTGACCTCTACTCAAACTGTAAGGTCGGTCCGACAAAAAGACAAAGTATTTCTTATCTACTTCGAAATGGAGAATAAGATTCAAGTGCTCGCCAAAGTCCCGGTGGTACGAAATTTTTCGGACGTTTTCTCGGAGTCCCTCTCAGGTTTGCTCCCACAGCAAGAGGTCAACTTCCAAATTGAGCTTGTGTCCGGATCTCGACCAGTGTCCTGAGCACCCTATCGGATGACCCCGAAGGAGTTGTCCAAGCTGAAGATTCAGCTTCAGGAATTGATAGATGTTGGATTCGTCCGCCCAAGTTCCTCGCCCTGGGGAGCCCCTGTATTATTCGTAAAGAAGAAGAACGGGACACTATGCTTGTGCATAGATTATAGGGAACTAAACAGGCTTATAATATAGAATACGTATCCACTTCCAAGGATTGACGAGTTGTTCGATCAACTGCAATGTGCATCTGTATTCTCCAAGATGGACCTAAGATCCGGCAACTATCAGCTTCGGGTACGGGAGGAAGACATCCCCAAAACTGCATTTAGCTCCCGTCATGGACTATATGAGTTTATGGTAATGCCTTTTGGGCTCAATAACACCCTCTCTGCATTTATGGCTCTGATGAATAGGGTATTTGAACCCTTCCTAGATTATTTTGTGATCGTCTTCATCGACGACATATTGATCTACTCAAAAATCAGAGTATATCATTCTAGACACCTGCAGATGGTGCTACTTAAATTTTGAGAATACTCTCTCTTTGTCAAGTTCAGAAAGTGTGAATTCTGTTTAGAAGAGGTCGGCTTCTTGCGCCATACCATTAACAAAAATGGGGTAGCAATAGATCAGGCCAAGATCCAAGCAACGCAAAGCTGGCTGCCGCTTAAAATAACAACAGATATACAAAGTTTCCTTGGTCTTGTCGAATATTACATGAAATTTGTAGAAGGTTTCTCTAAGATTATGTTGTCCCTCACCGCCCTTACAAGGAATGATTTTATGTTTCGGTGGACGCCAGAATGCGAGAATGCATTCGTCGAATTGAAGAAACAGCTAACTTCTGTCCTGATCCTTACGATCCCTTCAGAAACTGAAGGATTCCAGATTTATACAGATGCATCCCTAAAAGGATTGGGAGATGTTCTAATACAACACGGTAAGGTGGTGGCTTATGCGTCTCGCCAGCTAAAGCTGCACGAGCTGAATTACGCAACCCACGATCTAGAGTTGGGCGTCATTGTTTTTGCCCTCAAGGTCTGGAGACATTACATGTACGGAGTAAGATGTGAGATCCTCTCTGACCATAAGAGGCTCAAATACATTTTTACCCAAAAAGAGTTGAACATTTGGCAGTGCTGATGGTTGGAGTTTTTGTGTGAATATGATTTTGCTCTCCAGTATCACCCCGAAAAGGCTAATAAAGTTGCTGACATGTTAAGCCGCCAACCCTCGATAGTCGGGAGCTGGATGGAGAAGATTCTGAGGGAATTATTTTGGTCCTTGTTAGATTTGGAGAGTACTCTTATTGCTCATAGAGATCCGGGAGAATACCAGTCCCAGTTATATTGGAAGCAGATACAGTGCGACATCCGGATCGAATACGAGAGGCCCAGAAGGTCGATCCGGAAGTGGTCTCAATCATCCAGTCCCTACAGGATGTACAAGAGGAGTTCAACCTGTACGATTGAATCTTGCAGTTCAGGCACCGCATATATATTCCCTCCATCGGAGGAATTCGAGATGAAATTCTTCGAGAAACACACCAGTCGAGGTATTTTATTCACCTTGATGTGGTTAAGATGTATGTTGATTTGCACAGGACCATTTACTGGCTCGGAAAGAAAAGAGATGTCACCAACTTTATAGCTCAATGTCAGACTTGTCAAATGGTTAAAGATGAATGTCGCAACCCAGGAGGTCTGATGCAGCCTCTGTCGATAACATAATGGAAATTTGAAGACATTTCTATGAATTTTGTCCACGTCTTACCGTGATCCCGCGCTGAAAATGACTTTATATGGATTATCATGGATCGACTTACCAAGGTAGTGTGGTTCATTGCAAATTGACAGGGCGATGGAGTTGACATTCTTGCCAGATTGTTCATAGAGCACGTGGTCCGGTTCCACAGAGTGTCGAAGTCCATTGTGTTGGATCATGATGGACGTTTCACATTCAAGGAGTGGAGGTGGGTGCAAGCATACTTGGGGACCAAGTTGGTCTTTAGCACCGCCTTCCACCCGCAGACAGATGTATAGACAGAAAGGATGAACCAGACGATGGAGGATCTACTCCGACTTTGCATAGTAGAGCACAGCGAGCCATGAGAACAACTGCTGTCGTTAGTCAAATTTTATTATAATAATAGCTATCAGGCCAGTATCAAGATGGCCCCATACGAGGCATTATATGGAAGGCGTTGCCGAACTCTGTTGACTTGGGCTCAAGATGAGGACCCAGAAGCCTTAAAAGTCGCTTATATTGATGTTACTACGACAGCGATACGACTAATCCCGGAGCGAATGCGGGAAGCACAGAGCCGACAAGCCAAGTATTATGATGCACGGCACCGGCTGGTGGAGTTTAGAGTGGGAGAAATGGTATTCTTGAAAATTAAGTTCATGCATGGTGTCTCCCGGTTGAGGAAGCAAAAGAAACTAGATCTCTGCTATTTGAGCCCCTATCAGGTGATAGAGCGCGTTGACCCGATTGCCTATCGATTAGCTCTGCCCCCAGAATTGGGAAATCTCCATGATGTATTTCATGTCTCATCTTTGAGGAGAGACCTCTGGTAACCAGAACAACATCTTCCTACAATGCCAGTACAGCTACGGTCAGATAGATCCGCTCAGCTTGAACCAGTCAAAATAGTGGATCATAAAGTGAAGAATCTGTGCAATAAGACCATTCTGTTGGTCAAAATATTGTGGTCAAATCACGGACAAGACGAGTATACATGGGAACATGAAGCACTCATCCGAGAAGAGCACCCAAAGCTCTTTCCCCAGGTATGTATATTTGTTTCTCCTACTTTAAGCAAATTTTCGATGACGAAAATCCTTTTATTTTTATTGGATTGTAACATCCCGACTTTTATTGGGGCACCAGAAACCCTAGTGGGTCTAATAAAAGTGACTCGAACCTCTAACCATGACCCACACTCAGGTAGGAGGTCACCCTAAACGGGAATATAGAGCTAGAGAACTCTGATTTGAGTTCTGTCAGTTCATATAGCCCCGTATAATCAATACGAACGCATTGAAACTCGTGTCACAATTCAAAGTCTAACGACGAATATGAGCATTTTGATCGTTTTAGCGCGTTACGACGCACAGATTTTGAATATTTAGCAAACGAACTCTGATTCGACTTCGATCAGTGGCATTGGACTCATATGATCAATACAAAGTCAACCGAGTTAGTCTCATTCAATTTCAGTGACGGATGGTCAATATGTGGTCAAACCGAGCATTGTCATGCACCGAAAAGCGTGCACACACAAATTGTGACATGACACCCAAACTTTGACCCGACTCCCGATTAATTCGTCGGCGAGTTCGCCGACCACCCGAGGGAGCCCGTCCCCGCCATCCGATCTTCTCGGAGCGCTCATCGTCATCTGATTCTCGTGTAACCACCCACTAACCGGCAGATTAGTGAGAGAATTTTATTATTAATTTAATAAGTCTATGAATATCGGAATTAATTATCCTAATATGTGTCCATAAACTATATCAAAGATATTTATAATAGTAGTTATGGGGTGTGTAATGCAGATAGCTGCGTAACCACCATAATCACCTCCTTGAGTCTATAAAAGGAGCCTCGGGCCTTCTCATTTCTGACTCTTTTTTTCTTTCAAGCCTTCTTCTTCCTCAGGTCGAAACTCTGTCAAATTTCTCCTACGAGGAACATCCGAGCCGCACTCAAACCGCACCCGAGCCACGAACGAGCCACCTTCAAGCCACCTGACGAAGCCCAATCTCTTAATTTCCAAGAGACCTCCGCAACCGCAAATTCAAGTGTTCCGCTCCCACGTTCAGAACCAGCATGACCCCCAGAAGCCCATCGCCGCAAAGCGCGATTTGGAACGAAACGTCAGGCGTGACGATCTGTCTTCTGTCATGTGCTAAGTGTTCTCTCACCTTAAAATTGTAACGAGAAGCGGTCTGTCGCTCTCGATTCAACGAACAAGTTGTAACAACAAGAAAATAATGGACTTTGACCGGCACAGATTCGGTCACGTGGTTTTTTACCCAGTTGAGAGGTTTTTCCACATTAAAACTCCGTGTGTACAATCGACACATCTCATTGAATGTGTGCGCGCTCGACCGTCCCGAGAGCTAAGGCGGTCCAGATTATTCCGATCCGATCTAATATTTAAAAAAACATAAATTACAAGTAACTCAATTAGGAGACAAATAATTATATCATTGATAAACAGGTTTAATAGAAAAACTACCCTATAAATCTATGTTATAATAAACATTATTTAATATAATACTATATCTAAATTTATTAATACTTATTTTATTAATTCAAAAACCAGACCGCTCCACTAATAGCATCTCAAGGTGATTTCTGTACTTGCTGCAACACACGACCAAAAAAAAGAAAAACGAGAAACATCATTTGCATTACTTCCAGCTCCAGGAAACTGCTTCCCAGCGCAGTGGAAGCTCCCCACAGCCCATTTAAAAAAACAGAGTAAAAATACCATTACTTTCTTTCAGAACTGAAATTGCAACCCTTTACCAATCCATACTCAGAGAGAATGGCTGAATGGAAGAGGAAGAAGAAGCAAGCCTGCTGGTGGTGGCCTTCACTTCTCCTCCTGTCATGGAGCCTGGTTTTGGAACCAGTTATGGTTCAAGCAAAGAGGCCACTGTCACCTGAGATGGAAAATCATAAAATCAGTACATTTGAGGCATATAAACATTTGTTTTCAGAAGCTTTCCACCACCTCTTTGCTCAGGGAGACTCTGCCGCTCGTGTCTGGCCGGTATGATCTGTTCTTTTCTTGTTTTTGTGCCTGATTTCATATGTAAATGCTTATAGAAGAAGCATGATTCAGGACATGGAGTTTGGCTGGAGAGTCGTGCTCGGTTCGGTCATCGGTTTCCTCGGTGCGGCTCTGGGTAGTGTGGGAGGAGTCGGCGGAGGCGGGATATTTGTTCCAATGCTCACTTTGATAGTCGGATTTGATCCGAAGACGTCTACCGCCGTATCTAAGTGTGAGTTTTGATGTGTAATCACTGGTAAAAAAAAAGGCAAAATATTGAAATCACTCTTTATAGTTTGGGGTTGATTGGAAATAAGTCTCAAAATATTGTTTTGGAGTAAATTGGTCACAGTAGTTAATAGATTATTGGATATCCCTCACTTTTGTCAAATTCCTAATGACAGTTGATGGCACCAAATCTATGTTCCTATGGTTTGGTCGCCTTTGTTGCCCCCAAACCAAGCATTTTACCTAAAAAAATAGTTGATCAAACAATATTACCAATTCCGCTGCAAGCGAAAACCTGATTCGGCCTCTATAGGGCGTGAATTTAATACTTTACCTACAAAACTTATTTAGTGATCTTCAGTCTATGATTAATGATTTGATATCACAGGTATGATCATGGGAGCTGCGGGGTCGACTGTGTACTATAATCTTCGGCTTCGGCATCCGATGATGGACCTTCCGATCATTGATTATGATCTCGCCTTGCTGTTTCAGCCAATGCTTATGCTTGGAATCAGTATTGGTGTTGCCTTCAATGTTATGTTTCCAGATTGGATGGTTACTGTGCTCCTTATCATACTATTCTTAGGTGAATAAATCTTTTGAATGATGTTGACTATTGTTCATTAACTTTGCCGTAGAGATTTGGTATTTAGCACTTTATTTTTGTTGTCAGATATCTACAATCATAAATATGCTCTTACAAAATGTTATGACTTTAAGGGCATATAGAAATAGCTAGTATTTGTATAGAAGTATATATGATAGATTTTACTTCATAGAATACAACAAAGTATGAATAGATCAAAGAAAATTCATTAGAAAGGTACCTGATCATCCAAGCTAAAATCAATCGGTACTAAATATACGAGGCTACATGAATTTCCCATTGCGGGATTAGATCGCAACACACCCTTTCATGTATGAAGTATTTGATTTCAAACATGAGGAATGCTCAATTTGGTGATGTGAGAATGAGTTGATAGGTCTAAGCATAATCTGATACTATTTAAAAAACCAATTGGTTGTAGGAAGAAATGCCTAAAATCTATCTTCAGTGTAGAATGTTACATGAGTTTCTCAATGCGACAGTGAGGCTCTGTTCTCAACAGAGATTGACTACTAAAAATACAATTGATCTTTTATGTTACAGGTACTTCCACCAAAGCACTCTTTAAAGGCATAGAAACATGGAAAAAAGAATCACTAATGAAAAAGGTGAATCCATTCCCTTAATATTTCCCTTCTTTTAATTTACTGCGGGTGTCGCAAAATGTTTAGATCGAATTATTTGATTGAAATCACATGGAACTAAATTCTTATTCATGAAAATAGCGTTCAAGAAGGTGAAGGGAGTTTGAATCTTAAGGCTAGAAAATAACTTCAAGTTTTTTAAAAATTACTGTAGTTTTATTAATGATGATAAAATGATACTAAATGAAATGGTGTAATAATATTATTTTTGGTAGTAAATATTTTTACAAAGTACTGAAATTAATGCATTTTAGTCTACATGAACACAACCTAAGTTCACAAGAAGCTGTTATCCACAAAACAAAAACTAGGATCACTGCAACTTACTTCAATATTTACTTATTTCTGAAACTGACTTTCAGAAACTTATGCAAAACAAACAAGTACTACAAAATATTGACTTGAATATCTTTACTTTCCAGGAAGCAACAAAAATGATGGCCTCATCGTCAAACCTGGATGGTGAGTTTGAAACAACATCCTTCAATAATCTCAATATGTCTTATAATTTATGGCAAATTAGTGGGATCTCCGGTGGGACTTCGTATAATTATAGAGATGCTTACAAATTTTTGAAATTACGAAAGCCTTCCTCCAAGTATGAAATGTTACAAGGCAAAGATACCCCTGCTTAGTTAACATGTATTATGAGTGTACCTCTCATGAGGGGAGGGTTATTGTATTAAAAATAAACAATGTGAACTGGAATGAGAGATTTTGATACTTTCAAAAAAGTTGAGAGGATTATAATTATGTACAGTCCTAGGGGAGGTCCAGATAATTAACCTTAAGATCTAGGCTCCGGTTTCAGTGTACCTCTCTCTTCAGTGAGAAATGAAGCTCAAAATGGAGTTTTGGCTTTTCCCACTGCACCTGAGTTCCAAAATTGAGATTTATCAAATACATCAATTTCTTCGGTAATATTTCTATCCCACCTAAATGAAGTTAAAAGGTCCAAGTAAACATAGCCTAATAGATAAATGTGAGCAAAAAAGGATTTTAATGACTTGCCTTTGATTTTACAAGGTGCAGAACTGGAGTACAAGCCAATCCCAGGAGGTCCAACAGGCAGTATGCAGCTCAAATCTTCAATCGATGATGTGCATGTCTAACAATATCTTCTACTCCTTACAGATTAGTCTATGAACATCTAAAAGTTCATCATCATTTTTTAGGTTCCAATAAAGGATAACATTTTCTGGAAGGAACTCATGGTCCTTCTCTGTGTGTGGCTGGCATTCCTTGTGGTTCAGATAGTTAAGGTTAGTCAGATTTACATTTGCTAATACTGCGTGTTAACAAATGACATTGAAACTGAATTTAAATTTCAGCACTGCAAAGTGTGAATAATAAGACAGGTGTACCAGTAAAAGAAAGGATGACCTAAAAATGATTATATTAGAAGAATCGTGGAGTGTAAACATACAAAGTGTAAAAGAATGTGTTAGGGGGACATTATTTCTATTTATTATTTATTAATATATTTTATTTTGTTTTAAGAGTCGTGTCCTTATTAATATATTTTATGTTGTGTCCTTTATGTCCAACTCTGACAATTCATTTAATGTTATTTCATTTTTGTGTTGATTGTAAGTCATATTTGAAGGACTTGGTGGGTCTTGTATCGGTATGAATGAATGAAAGTTCTATTTCCCTAACCCTAAAAGAGATTGTGAAAGCTCTCTCTCTCTCTCTCTCTCTCTCTCTCTCTCTTGAGCATGCCCGGCTTAGGCAGACGCTGTCAGGGCTCTGTAGTATCTCTGTCACCGTCATCTCCACTTACGGCCTCTCCTCTGGCGACATTCTTAGACCCATAACAACTTGGTATTTGAGCCACACCGTTCCACAATCAAGATTAAGGCAATCTCTTCCGCGCCGAGACCAACGTTACTCGCAAACACGCGACTCCGCCCTCGGCAAGCACATGTTGCCTTCCTATAGTCCGAGCAGGACACCCTCGATGTTCCCACTCCGCGTTTCCGACAATCCAGGCCGCGTCTTCAACGGCAGTATTGACTCACGTGACTCCGCCATCAACGTCCTCGGCAGACTCAACTCACGTGACTCCACCATCAGCAATCCTGGGAAGCATCGATTCCACGATCAGAGTTCCCGTGCAGTATGGACTCCGGGCCACGTCCTCCACGCTCACCGACGTCGGCATCAGCATAGCCGCTCGGAGACGACCGTGTCGCTGATTGCACTCCTTGCCAGCACACGTGTAATCCACGCCCTTTCAGTTTTAGGGCAGCGTGCAGAAATATATATAGGACTAAATTTCTTCCTATTTTTGCATTATTAATTCAATTCTTAATTTGAATTAATTATGTCATCAAATTTGTGCCACCATCATTGGGAGATGACGCGACACTCGCGACAACACAAATTCAGCCGTCCCTGACGACTGCAGGCATCCAGTCACCCGCTACTTCTCTTGGCAAGCAAGTCAATTGTGGGAGACTCAGAAGATTTTATGGTTGCTCTCCAGAACATGATGCAAAATGTCATGACTGTCATGGAAGCACGCTTTCGGGACGCCAAAACCCGACATCTGGACGGCATGGCCACTATCACTGACAGACTTGATAAGTTGATCGCCTCCCTTCCCGTTGTTACTACTCCACTCACGGATCACGTTAGAAGTAGTCAAGTTCCGTTATCGTCCATCATCTGCCATGAGCCTCCACCGCAGACCCTATTACGTCCTGAAGCTACCAATCAGTCGCACAATACCTGGTTGGAATTCCCAACCTACGATGGGAAAACATATCCCTTGGGCTGGCACATCAGATGCGAACAATTCTTTGCACATCAACAAACCCCGACAGTTGAACGACTTCCTCTGGCCTCCTTCCACCTTCTCGACTCGTCCTTTCTTTGGGCCACTCGTCTTCTCGTCTGACGTGGGACGACTTCAAGCAATTTTGCAACCTGCGTTTCGGCCCTCCAATTCGCAGCAACCCCCGTGGTGTCCTCATGACACTCTGTTAGACGAGCTCCGTGGACGAATATCTGTACTAGCTTCAACTTCTTCTGGCACATATCGCATTACCCCCAGAGATGCAGGTCAACATCTTCACTGGCGGACTTCATGAACTTCTGTGTCTTGATGTTGAATTCGAGGCTCCTCCAAACTTAGTGATTGTCATGAGTTTGGCCAGGTTATGTGACTGTCGCCGCCAACTGGCACAGGATGCTTATTTGCCCGCCGACACGGGCATTCGGTCGAGACATCCCGAGGGACATCCAGCCTCACCAGCCCGTAAACTATGTCGGGATGAGATGATAGATCGGCGCGCTAAGGGTTTATGTTTCAACTGCGACGAGCCATACACATGTGACCACAGGTGCAAACGGCTTTTCTATCTGCATGTCGAGGACGTTGATAATGAGGGTGTCGGATAACGTGGGATACCATGGATCGTCCTTGAGCTTGAGGACAAGCTCGTTTTCCAAAACGGGAGAGATGTTACGGGTCCTTTAATGACATTATTTATTATTTCTTAATATATTTTATTCAATTTTAAGAGTCGCGTCCTTATATGACGTCATTATTGTGTTGTGTCCTTTTTTAGTCGCATGTCCAAGTCTGTCGATTTCCTTTAATGTTATTTTTTTTGTGTCGATTGTAAGTACTATTTAAAGGACCTAGTGGGTCATCTTTCAGTATGAATGAATGAAAATTCTATTTCCCTAACCCTAAAAGAGATTGCGGAAGCTCTCACTCTCTCTCTCTTGTGCACGCCCCGCTTAGGCAGTCGCGGTCAGGGCTCCGTAGTATCTTTGTCGCCGTCATCTCCACCTTCGGCCTCTCCTCTAGCAACATTCTTAGATCCATAACAGAATGTGCCAAAATATAGTAATTACATGAGCAGATAAAATGCTAGAAGTGAAACACGCTCAGAACAAGATAAATCTCACAATGTGAGAACAAATTGTATTATGTCTTCGTTAACTTGGTTTTCCAAGCTTTCTCTCACTATCTACTATTCTCTCTTACTTTTTTTCATCTACAATTCTCTCAACCATTTACTCACTTCTCTCTCCAATCTCTTGCAGAGTGCTTTTTTTACTGCACTTTGAGATACAGTTCTTCACTCTGTTCCTTCACAGCAACGTTGTTAAGATCGCGACTAAGATCGTAAGATCGTTCGATTTTATGATCTTACATAGGCGACCAATCCACGTTCTACGTGGGATCGCCGGGACTCTGAGATCGGTAGGATCGCAGCGTAAGATCGTAAATTGGTAGGATTGTCGGGCTCCAAGATCCCGTCTTCTTCTTCTTCTGGCAATCCCGCAGCAGGTCATCCTCGATCCTCTTCTTCTTCTTCCTCTTCTTCTTCTTCTTCTTCTTCCTCTTCTTCTTCTTCTACTTCTGGCAATCCCGCAGCAGGTCATCCCCGATCCACCTCTTCTTCGTCATGCTCTTCTTCCTCTTCTTCTGCTTCTTCTTCTTCACTTTCTAACAGTTTTTTTTTGCAGGTGCAGCAGAATCCCTACTCAGAGGTTTTTCTCCTCGGCTGGTATAATATCAGATCTCACCTAAACCGATTTTTCTCCTTATTGTTCTTTGTGCTTGGTAATTGGTGGATTTTTTTACCCACAGATTATTCAGATTTTGTTGAAGCCAAAAATGACCTCTGTGGAGTTCGGGGTACTTAGAAATGGTGACCCCGCACCTACTACAATCAGGGGAACGTCACGGACCAAAGGATCAAGAAGCTAGAAACAGACCCTCGGCTCTAGCGCGGAGGTCCCACCTCACACCCGGAAGACCTTTGAGGTCTCCCCCTCCCTAGCCAATATTTGAGCTAGGGTGCCTTGAGGGATGAAGAGAGAGTGAAGAAGTCATGCCCTTCAAGGCACCCGTAAGGGTCTATTTATAGTTTTTCCAACCCCATGGGCCAAAATGCCAGAAATACCCCCGGGGCCAAAAAGCTTTGGGCCAATAGAAAATAGCCCCACCGGGGAGTAAAGAGGTAATTCCCCCCGAGGGTAAATGATAACTACACGGGCAAGGGCGAGACCCCGGCCTTGACCGGTCTCGCCCCGCCAGGCCGCGGGCAGGGGCGAGACCCCCGGCCACTGGCCGGTCTCGCCCCGCCGGGCCGCAGGTAGGGGCGAGACCCCCGGCCACTGGCCGGTCTCGCCCCGCCGGGCCGCGGGCAGGGGCGAGACCCCCGGCCACTGGCCGGTCTCTCCCCGTCGGGCCGTGGGCAGGGGCGAGACCCCCGGCCACTGTCCGGTCTCGCCCTGCTAGGCCGCGGGCAGGGGCGAGACCCCCGGCCACTGGCCGGTCTCCCCCGCCAGGGCGCGGGCAGGGGCGAGACCCCCGGCCACTGGCCGATCTCGCCCCGCCAGGCCGCGGGCAGGGGCGAGACCCCCGGCCACTGGCCGGTCTCGCCCCTCCAGGCCGCGGGCAGGGGCGAGACCCCCGGCCACTGCTCGGTCCCGCCCCGCCAGGCCGCGGGCAGGGCGAGACCCCCGGCCACTGGCCGGTCTCGCCCCGCCAGGCCGCGGGCAGGGGCGAGACCCCCGGCCACTGGCCAGTCTCGCCCTACTAGGCCGCGGGCAGGGGGAGACCCCCGGCCACTGGCCGGTCTCGCCCCGGTAGGCCGCGGGCAGGGGCGAGACCCCCGGCCACTGGCCGGTCTCGCCCCGCCAGGTTGCGGGCAGGGGCGAGACCCCCGACCACTGGCCGGTCTCGCCCCGCCAGGCCGCGGACAGGGGCGAGACCCCCGGCCACTAGCCAGTCTCGCCCCGCCAAGCCGCGGACAGGGGCGAGACCCCCGGCCACTGGCCAGTCTCACCCTGCCAGGCCGCGGGCAGGGGCGAGACCCTCGGCCACTGGCCGGTCTCGCCCCGCTAGGCCGCGAGCAGGGGCTCGAACTGCTCAAAAGCTCATAAAACTCATATGGTCCGCCTGCCGGGAGGACCCCCACTCTGCGAATACGGGGTTGTACACAATCTCCGCTTTTTGTGAGGTTGGCACAAGCTCGGAAAGAACCATCCAACCCAACATATTCGCTGAGTGTGAGTTTCTTGCGCGGTCAATCTGCCATGCCAGCTGATGGGAGCCTGGGTGGCGAGATCCCCTCCGGGTAAAAAAATACTTCACCCCCCGGAGGGGTCAACCTGTCATGCCAACTGATGGGAGCCTGGGTGGCGAGACCCCCTCCGGGTAAAAAACACTTCACCCCCCGGAGCTGTCAACCTGCCATGTCAGCTATGGGAGCCAGCACACGTGTAATCCACGCCCTTTCAGTTTTAGGGCAGCGTGCAGAAATATATATAGGACTAAATTTCTTCCTATTTTTGCATTATTAATTCAATTCTTAATTTGAATTAATTATGTCATCAAATTTGTGCCACCATCATTGGGAGATGACGCGACACTCGCGACAACACAAATTCAGTTTTAGGGCAGCGTGCAGAAATATATATAGGACTAAATTTCTTCCTATTTTTGCATTATTAATTCAATTCTTAATTTGAATTAATTATGTCATCAAATTTGTGCCACCATCATTGGGAGATGACGCGACACTCGCGACAACACAAATTCAGCCGTCCCTGACGACTGCAGGCATCCAGTCACCCGCTACTTCTCTTGGCAAGCAAGTCAATTGTGGGAGACTCAGAAGATTTTATGGTTGCTCTCCAGAACATGATGCAAAATGTCATGACTGTCATGGAAGCACGCTTTCGGGACGCCAAAACCCGACATCTGGACGGCATGGCCACTATCACTGACAGACTTGATAAGTTGATCGCCTCCCTTCCCGTTGTTACTACTCCACTCACGGATCACGTTAGAAGTAGTCAAGTTCCGTTATCGTCCATCATCTGCCATGAGCCTCCACCGCAGACCCTATTACGTCCTGAAGCTACCAATCAGTCGCACAATACCTGGTTGGAATTCCCAACCTACGATGGGAAAACATATCCCTTGGGCTGGCACATCAGATGCGAACAATTCTTTGCACATCAACAAACCCCGACAGTTGAACGACTTCCTCTGGCCTCCTTCCACCTTCTCGACTCGTCCTTTCTTTGGGCCACTCGTCTTCTCGTCTGACGTGGGACGACTTCAAGCAATTTTGCAACCTGCGTTTCGGCCCTCCAATTCGCAGCAACCCCCGTGGTGTCCTCATGACACTCTGTTAGACGAGCTCCGTGGACGAATATCTGTACTAGCTTCAACTTCTTCTGGCACATATCGCATTACCCCCAGAGATGCAGGTCAACATCTTCACTGGCGGACTTCATGAACTTCTGTGTCTTGATGTTGAATTCGAGGCTCCTCCAAACTTAGTGATTGTCATGAGTTTGGCCAGGTTATGTGACTGTCGCCGCCAACTGGCACAGGATGCTTATTTGCCCGCCGACACGGGCATTCGGTCGAGACATCCCGAGGGACATCCAGCCTCACCAGCCCGTAAACTATGTCGGGATGAGATGATAGATCGGCGCGCTAAGGGTTTATGTTTCAACTGCGACGAGCCATACACATGTGACCACAGGTGCAAACGGCTTTTCTATCTGCAAGTCGAGGACGTTGATAATGAGGGTGTCGGATAACGTGGGATACCATGGATCGTCCTTGAGCTTGAGGACAAGCTCGTTTTCCAAAACGGGAGAGATGTTACGGGTCCTTTAATGACATTATTTATTATTTCTTAATATATTTTATTCAATTTTAAGAGTCGCGTCCTTATATGACGTCATTATTGTGTTGTGTCCTTTTTTAGTCGCATGTCCAAGTCTGTCGATTTCCTTTAATGTTATTTTTTTTGTGTCGATTGTAAGTACTATTTAAAGGACCTAGTGGGTCATCTTTCAGTATGAATGAATGAAAATTCTATTTCCCTAACCCTAAAAGAGATTGCGGAAGCTCTCACTCTCTCTCTCTTGTGCACGCCCCGCTTAGGCAGTCGCGGTCAGGGCTCCGTAGTATCTTTGTCGCCGTCATCTCCACCTTCGGCCTCTCCTCTAGCAACATTCTTAGATCCATAACAGAATGTGCCAAAATATAGTAATTACATGAGCAGATAAAATGCTAGAAGTGAAACACGCTCAGAACAAGATAAATCTCACAATGTGAGAACAAATTGTATTATGTCTTCGTTAACTTGGTTTTCCAAGCTTTCTCTCACTATCTACTATTCTCTCTTACTTTTTTTTCATCTACAATTCTCTCAACCATTTACTCACTTCTCTCTCCAATCTCTTGCAGAGTGCTTTTTTTACTGCACTTTGAGATACAGTTCTTCACTCTGTTCCTTCACAGCAACGTTGTTAAGATCGCGACTAAGATCGTAAGATCGTTCGATTTTATGATCTTACATAGGCGACCAATCCACGTTCTACGTGGGATCGCCGGGACTCTGAGATCGGTAGGATCGCAGCGTAAGATCGTAAATTGGTAGGATTGTCGGGCTCCAAGATCCCGTCTTCTTCTTCTTCTGGCAATCCCGCAGCAGGTCATCCTCGATCCTCTTCTTCTTCTTCCTCTTCTTCTTCTTCTTCTTCTTCCTCTTCTTCATCTTCTACTTCTGGCAATCCCGCAGCAGGTCATCCCCGATCCACCTCTTCTTCGTCATGCTCTTCTTCCTCTTCTTCTGCTTCTTCTTCTTCACTTTCTAACAGTTTTTTTTTGCAGGTGCAGCAGAATCCCTACTCAGAGGTTTTTCTCCTCGGCTGGTATAATATCAGATCTCACCTAAACCGATTTTTCTCCTTATTGTTCTTTGTGCTTGGTAATTGGTGGATTTTTTTACCCACAGATTATTCAGATTTTGTTGAAGCCAAAAATGACCTCTGTGGAGTTCGGGGTACTTAGAAATGGTGACCCCGCACCTACTACAATCAGGGGAACGTCACGGACCAAAGGATCAAGAAGCTAGAAACAGACCCTCGGCTCTAGCGCGGAGGTCCCACCTCACACCCGGAAGACCTTTGAGGTCTCCCCCTCCCTAGCCAATATTTGAGCTAGGGTGCCTTGAGGGATGAAGAGAGAGTGAAGAAGTCATGCCCTTCAAGGCACCCGTAAGGGTCTATTTATAGTTTTTCCAACCCCATGGGCCAAAATGCCAGAAATACCCCCGGGGCCAAAAAGCTTTGGGCCAATAGAAAATAGCCCCACCGGGGAGTAAAGAGGTAATTCCCCCCGAGGGTAAATGATAACTACACGGGCAAGGGCGAGACCCCGGCCTTGACCGGTCTCGCCCCGCCAGGCCGCGGGCAGGGGCGAGACCCCCGGCCACTGCCCGGTCTCGCCCCGCCGGGCCGCAGGTAGGGGCGAGACCCCCGGCCACTGGCCGGTCTCGCCCCGCCGGGCCGCAGGTAGGGGCGAGACCCCCGGCCACTGGCCGGTCTCGCCCCGCCGGGCCGCGGGCAGGGGCGAGACCCCCGGCCACTGGCCGGTCTCTCCCCGTCGGGCCGTGGGCAGGGGCGAGACCCCCGGCCACTGTCCGGTCTCGCCCTGCTAGGCCGCGGGCAGGGGCGAGACCCCCGGCCACTGGCCGGTCTCCCCCGCCAGGGCGCGGGCAGGGGCGAGACCCCCGGCCACTGGCCGATCTCGCCCCGCCAGGCCGCGGGCAGGGGCGAGACCCCCGGCCACTGGCCGGTCTCGCCCCTCCAGGCCGCGGGCAGGGGCGAGACCCCCGGCCACTGCCCGGTCCCGCCCCGCCAGGCCGCGGGCAGGGCGAGACCCCCGGCCACTGGCCGGTCTCGCCCCGCCAGGCCGCGGGCAGGGGCGAGACCCCCGGCCACTGGCCAGTCTCGCCCTACTAGGCCGCGGGCAGGGGGAGACCCCCGGCCACTGGCCGGTCTCGCCCCGCTAGGCCGCGGGCAGGGGCGAGACCCCCGGCCACTGGCCGGTCTCGCCCCGCCAGGTTGCGGGCAGGGGCGAGACCCCCGACCACTGGCAGGTCTCGCCCCGCCAGGCCGCGGACAGGGGCGAGACCCCCGGCCACTAGCCAGTCTCGCCCCGCCAGGCCGCGGACAGGGGCGAGACCCCCGGCCACTGGCCAGTCTCACCCTGCCAGGCCGCGGGCAGGGGCGAGACCCTCGGCCACTGGCCGGTCTCGCCCCGCTAGGCCGCGGGCAGGGGCTCGAACTGCTCAAAAGCTCATAAAACTCATATGGTCCGCCTGCCGGGAGGACCCCCACTCTGCGAATACGGGGTTGTACACAATCTCCGCTCTTTGTGAGGTTGGCACAAGCTCGGAAAGAACCATCCAACCCAACATATTCGCTGAGTGTGAGTTTCTTGCGCGGTCAATCTGCCATGCCAGCTGATGGGAGCCTGGGTGGCGAGATCCCCTCCGGGTAAAAAATACTTCACCCCCCGGAGGGGTCAACCTGTCATGCCAACTGATGGGAGCCTGGGTGGCGAGACCCCCTCCGGGTAAAAAACACTTCACCCCCCGGAGGGGTCAACCTGCCATGTCAGCTATGGGAGCCCGGGTGGCGAGACCCCCTCCGGGTAAAAAACACTGGGCATCCACGAGAGGCACGCCTGCCCTGCCAGCTAGTGAGAGTCTGGCAGCGGAAACCATTTCGAGGTGAGACCTACCCACCCTCCGAGAGATCAACATGCTCTGCCAGCTAGTGAGAGCTTGACAGCGGAATCTATCTCGAGGTAAGACCTACTCCACCCTCCGAGAGATCAACCTGCTCTGCCATCTAGTGAGAGTCTGGCAGCGGAATCCATCTCGAGGTGAGACCTACCCACCCTCCGACAGATCAACCTGCTCTGCCAGCTAGTGAGAGTCTGGCAGTGGAATCCATCTCGAGGTGAGACCTCTCCACCCTCCGAGAGATCAACCTGCCCTGCCAGCTAGTGAGAGCCTGGCAGCGGAATCCATCTCAAGGTGAGACCTACCCCACCCTCCGAGAGATCAACCTGCCCTGTCAGCTAGTGAGAGCCTGGCAGCGGAATCCATCTCGAGGTGAGACCTCTCCACCCTCCGAGAGATCAACCTGCCCTGCCAGCTAGTGAGAGCCTGACAGCGGAATCCATCTCGAGGTGAGACCTACCCCACCCTTCGAGAGATCAACCTGCCCTGCCAGCTAGTGAGAGCCTGACAGCGGAATCCATCTCGAGGTGAGACCTATCCACCCTCCAAGAGATCAACCTGCCCTGCCAGCTAGTGAGAGCCTGGCAGCGGAATCCATCTCGAGGTGAGACCTACCCCACCCTCTAAGAGATCAACCTGTCCTGCCAGCTAGTGAGAGTCTGGCAGCAGAATCCATCTCGAAGTGAGACCTCTCCACCCTCCGAGAGATCAACCTGCCCTGCCAGCTAGTGAGAGTCTGACAGCGGAATCCATCTCGAGGTGAGACCTCTAGGCATCCACGAGAGGTACCACCGGCCCTGCCCAGCTAGTGAGAGCTTGGGCAGCGGGACCGTCTCGGAGCAAAAGGATTAGGCATCTCAATCAAACCTTACCAAATCTTATATCCTCAAACGGGGAAAATATGAGTTACATGGTCCCCTAACTCAGCTGGTCAGTGGTAGCACTTGTTACAAGACAAGAAAAAGGAAAAAACTTCCACAAGGCGAGGCACCTTCAGGGGGCCTGGGCATGATGGTCGTCTTCCGCTTCCTTCTCCTCAGACACTTCCATCTTGCTCAAGCTCTCTATGACCTTCTCCATCTCCTTTGCCTTGGCCAACCAAGAGATGGTGTTGACGGCTGTGACATAACACTTCCTTGCCATCCTGGAGTCTCCCTTGACTCTGACCTGGATCCCTCCTGAGCTGAACTTGAGGCATTGGTGGAAAGAAGACGACACGCAACGGAAGGCGCTGATGAGGGGCCTTCCGAAGATGGCGTTGTAGCTGCTTGGAGCGTCAACAATGACGAACCGGCAGTTCCTTGAAGTCCCTCCCAACTTTACTTGGAGTCCTACTCCACCCTCTACCTCCTTCCTCTCCCCTGAAAATCCGAACAGGGGTCCGTCTGAGGCCAACACCCTTCTTGGCTCTACCTTCATCTCGTCAAACGCCTTCTTGAAAACGACGTTGACGGAGCTTCCGTTGTCAACCAAGATTCAGGAGACGGTGTAGCCCTCGATGGCCGTCTGGATGACCAGCGCATCGCAAAATGGATCCTCATGATCCGGCAGGTCCTTCACCGAGAAGGTGATCTTCTCCTCCTGGGGCGGTGTCTGGGATGTTGAAGCGACGCTCCGTCGGTACATGACATGGAGGCTTGCCTTCCGAGTGGCCTCGATCCCCACTCCACCATGGATCATCGCTATACCGCCTCGGGGTCCAACATCGACCCGGTCCTCACACACATCATCCCCCCCTTCTCTGGGCAGAACCTCTTCAACCCGCACTGGTGGCTGTGGCTGGGCAGGGCCTCTCGCCCCCCTCACTTCCAGGAACTCGGGGCAGGTAGCTGTGGCATGCCCCTCCACCTGGTGGAAGTCACAGTACGGTAACCCTACCCTGACCCTTCTCCTTCCCTGGCGGTTCCTCTTCTCCCTTCGACCAATCTTCATCGCTTGATGTGGTGGGGGTAGGAGCTACCTAGGGGCTTGCCTCTGGAAGTTGAACCTCCCTTGGCCCCCACGGAAGTTCCCCCCATCTTGGGCGTAACCTCTTCCCGGACCCTGAACGGGTCCTCCCTGCTGCCTCCAACCTGGTTCTAGACCCTCCTGAGCTCTCCGCTCCTCTCTCCTTCTTCCTTCCTGATGTCTCGAGCCACTTTGCTCCTTTGACTCCATCTTTGTTAGTTTTGCCAACTTCTTGACAAATGCCGGGTTGGCCGCCTCCATAGCTATCTCCTCAGCCGCCCTTTCCATCAGCTCCTCAAAAGAAAGGGGGGCCTTTCGAGTCAGGCTCATCTTGAAGAACCCCTCGCGCAACCCCACCGTGAATGTCATCTAGAGGTCATACTCTAGCATCTCTTGGACCTCCAGGATCTCCTCTTGGAACCTGTCTACGTAACGGGTCAGCAACTCCTCGGCCCCTTGCCTTATCAGGAAGATGGACTCAGGACTCCTCTTCCTCTTCTTGAAGGTGGAGAAGCGAAGCTGAAAGCTCCGGTTCAAGTCCTCGAACCCATACATTGACCTAGGAGGGAGTTGATGAAATCAGTCCCTTGCATTCTCCTTCAACGCGATCGCAAAGAGGCGACACTTGAAGGCGTCCGTCATCGGCCTGATGGAGACGGCATCCTCGAACCACTGCAGATGTTGTACGGGGTCATCATTCCCGGTATAGTAAGACATGTCCGGCTCTCGAAACCACTCGGGAACAGGAGCTGAGCTGATCAGCTCTCTGAAGGGTGACCCCCTGAGAGGTGCTCTCGCCACCGCTACTCGCGCGGCCTGCTCGCCTGGGAGGCTGGCACTCGCCGGGCTGGAGAACAATTCCCGGTCGGTGAGGTCTCGCTCGACCCCATCTCCCATCCTCTCCTTCTCGGGCCTTCTTCCTGATGCGCTTCCTTCTCCCCCTGCTGGGGTAATCTCGCCTACACCCCTGGGAGTCGACTCGTCGAGAGGGGGGAGCTAGCTCCTGGGGGGTCGGGGTGGAGCTGCCACCCTGAGGAGCAATGCTTCGCAGCATCTACATGATGCCCTGGATGGAGGTCATGAACTCTTGCCTCCCCACAAAGGGTCCTGGGCTGGGGAGCTCGCCGAGATCATCACTACCTCCCTGACCTCCAGTCATGGCACTCTCCCGAGATCTTATGTGTTGGTCACTCTCCACGCTCACTGCGCCAAAGTGTTGAAGCCAAAAATGACCTCTGTGGAGTTCGGGATCCCTAGAAAGGGGTGACCTCGCACCTACTACACTTAGGGGAACGTCACGGACCAAAGGATCAAGAAGCTAGAAACAGACCCTCGGCTCTAGCGCGAAGGTCCCACCTCACACCCGGAAGACCATTGAGGTCTCCCCCTCCCTAGCCAATGCTTGAGCTAGGGTGCCTTGAGGGATGAAGAGAGAGTGAAGAAGTCATGCCCTCCAAGACACCCCTAAGGGTCTATTTATAGTTTTTCCAACCCCATGGGCCAAAATGCCAGAAATACCTCTGGGGCCAAAAAGTTTTGGGCCAATAGAAAACAGCCACACCGGGGTAAAGAGGTAATTCCCCCCGAGGGTAAAATGGTAACTACACGGGCAAGGGCGATACCCCGGGCTTGACCGGTCTCGCCCCGCCAGGCCGCGGGCAGGGGCGAGACCCCCGGCCACTGGCCGGTCTCGCCCCGCCGGGCCGCGGGCAGGGGCGAGACCCCCGGCCACTGGCCGGTCTCGCCCCGCCGGGCCGCGGGCAGGGGCGAGACCCCCGGCCACTGGCCGGTCTCGCCCCGCCGGGCCGCGGGCAGGGGCGAGACCCCCGGCCACTGGCCGGTCTCGCCCCGCCGGGCCGCGGGCAGGGACGAGACCCCCGTCCACTGGCTGTTCTCGCCCCGCCGGGCCGCGGGCAGGGGCGAGACCCCCGGCCACTGGCCGGTCTCGCCCCGCCGGGCCGCGGGCAGGGGCGAGACCCCCGGCCACTGGCCGGTCTCGCCCCGCCAGGCTGCGGGCAGGGACGAGACCCCCGGCCACTGGCCGATCTCGCCCTGCCAGGCCGCGGGCAGGGGCGAGACCCTCGGCCACTGGCCGATCTCGCCCCGCTAGGCCGCGGGCAGGGGCTCGAACTGCTCAAAAGCTCATAAAACTCATCTGGTCCTCCGTCTGCCGGGAGGACCCCCACTCTGCAAATACGGGGTTGTACAGATTTGTTATTAAAAGAAATCAAATTATTTTAGGTATAGAGTTTCTTAAATTGTTAACACTAACAATGTGTCAATGAGTTCTTTCTACTATTTTGTTGAATTGAACACTTTTAAGTTTGTCTTTTTGGAATATTATATTTTGATGTGATGGTATGGTATGCAACTATACATTAATTACAATGTCTTTTATATTAATATTTGTCGAATGTTGATTGTTACATATTTCTCATGCTTTTGTTTTACATTTTTCTGATGCTTTTGTTTTATAAAAAAAATTCTTTCAATGTGTATAATTCTTTTAATTTTTAATATAATACGATCTTGCGATCTGTGTCGATTCTACGTTTTACGATCTTAGTGATGCCTCTCGATCCTAAGTAAGATCTCGATCTTCACAACCTTGGACATGTATACAATAGTTTTATCTCCTTTGTCCACCGACTTTGTTTCTTTCTTTGTCTTTGAGCTTATTCTCTACTCAGTTCCACCTTCGTATCCCAACACCGTACTCTCTGTTCACATCTCCTTTATTTGTTGCCTCAATTTTATCCATGTGTCGTAATGGCTATTGCATTCTTATCCTAGCGCGGTAAGCATCTTCTTTATAGTCTGTGTTACGGAACTACGACGATGAGCCACCATGACAAGTCTACACGCGTCGGGTGCGTATATCGCAGGGGTCCACCGAGACCGCAGAGAATATTTAATATTAAATATGTTTTATGTTTCCTTGTTGAGTTTTTAGTATTTCCAGTATTTCCTATTTTCAGTATTTCCTTTTGTATTTGCTTCTCGCCACTATAAGAGGGTATGCAGACTTTGTTCCCTCCTCTCCTCTCTAACCCTAAATCTCCCCCTTTTTGTCTCTCTCACTCCTCTCCCTATCTCCTGTTCACCTTCTCCTAGCCGACCGTACGCCTTCGCCCCGCGTTCGTACTACACTGCTCTGACCTGTCCTTTACGCCCGCCGGCGGTCGCCAAAATTCCAGCTCGCGCCGCAGCCGCGCCCGCATTCTTGTGCCACAACCCCGTCCGCATCACGCGCCCGCCGGCCACGTCGTACCACGTCCACACCGCAGACCGCGCCGCACGGGACCACCGCCCCAACCCCGGATGCCCGTCGTTCCAGGCTGCCGCGCCACACCGCGCCATGGCATCGGCGACCCGATCGGCTACCGAAGCCCCATTGGAGAACGCCAACGATGCCCTCCTACGTCGTGTTGATGCCCAGGAGTCCCTCGTGGCCTCCATGCATGACTCCATGCTCGTCCTTCACGGCAAGATTGATGCTCTCCAACCTTCCGCCGCCTCGTCCGCCAGCAGATCCGCGTGCCCGGCCTCCAGCACGTCCATCCACGGGGCGGCCCCGCTACCGCACAACGCGGACGACACACCACTGATTTTCCCTGGTCGTCCAGCCCTTGCCTGGGACCTCCCCAACTTTTGCCGAGGTGAACCTGATAGGGTGGATCGCCAAGGAGGAACAATACTTTGACCTCCATCACACCCCCGAGCAGGACAAGGTCTCTACCGCCATCGTGGGACTCGATGGCTCTGCCCTACATTTAGCCTGATGGCTCTGCCAGTCCAATCGGCCATCTCCTGGTCAGAGATCAAGTGGGAAAAGATCTGCCGCTATGGCAGCCGTTACACCGGCTCCGCCATCGAACGGTTCTGGAATACATCAAACTGGTGCGCTGGATGACTACATCGACGAGTTCTTGGCCCTCGTCACCCATGTTTCGGGTTTACCACCGGATCACTATCTCGACTTTTTCATGCAGGGCCTCCTGCCCCACATCCGCTCCCGACTTCGCACACATCACCCCAGGACGGTACCTGAAGCCCTAGACATGGCCCGCCTCGTGGAGGCGAATTTGGCTCCTCGACACCCGCCACCTCCAGGCAAATCCCCACCGGGGGGCCGACTGTGGCAGATCGCTACTCCGAAGTCTCAAGCCCCTCGGGCTTCTCCAGTCGCTCGGCCAGCCCGACCGGCCGCCCCCCAGCAATTCTCCACTCGCGAGTTTGATGAACTCTGATGCAAAGGACTGTGTTTGCGCTGTCGGCAACCCTACTCTCCAACACATGTCTGCACGGTCAAGGAATTCCGCACCATCATCGACGACTTCGAAAAAGAGATCACTTTGATCAATTTCGAGGACCACGAAATCACGGAGGTCACCACCGAGGGCTCTAATGACGCGGCCTTTCACCAATTGGAGCTCCCTTATTTTTCTGTGTGCGCCATTTCAGGGCCGCAAACTATAAAATTGGCGGGCAAGCTGGGCGACCGCCACATTGTCATCATGGTGCACAGCGGGGCGAGCCACAACTTCCTCTCTGCTCATCTGGCCCACCAACTCCGCCTTTCGATGGAACCCTCACCAGACTTCACGGTCAGTTTGGGCGATGGCCGCTGGCGCTCGATCCAGGGGCATTGTCCATCCGTTCCACTTTCAGTAGGCCCTTACTCGGTGACGGCAGATTTCAACATTTTTGTCCTGGGCGGAATCAACGCCATCCTGGGCGTGACATGGCTCTGCACGCTGGGCGACGTGCGGGTCAACTGGCAAACCATGACGATGCGGTTTCTCCAGGATGGTCGAGAGTGCTGCCTAGTAGGGGAGGTTGCCCAACTCCGCTCCCCGGTCTCCTCCTGCATGATTCAGAGGACGACGGACGTCGACTTCTCAGCATGGCTATGGTCCATCTCGGACGCTGCGCCACCGGCCTCATCACCACCACCTCCCTTGTAGGACTTCCTGTCTGAGTTTGTGAACCTCTTCACGACACCGTCCGGCTTGCCACCAGCCCGGCCACACAATCATGTCATCCCTCTTCAGCCTGACGTGTCAGCAATGTCGGTCTGCCTGCATCGCTATGGGCATGTGCAGAAGGACGAGATCGAGAGGCTCGTACATGACATACTGATGGGGGGTCTTATCCGGCCCAGTGCAAGCCCTATCTCTAGCCCGGTCCTCTTGGTCGGGAAGAAGGACGGCAGCTGGCGCTTCTGCGTGTACTACCGGGAGCTCAACAAAGCCACAGTACCAGACAAGTACCTGATTCCGGTGATCCAGGAGCTTTTGGACGGCAGCTGTCGCCAAGACGGCTTTCCGAACCCATGATGGCCAATATGAGTTCATGGTTATGTCTTTTGGCCTGACCAACACGCCAGCCACCTTCCAGGCCACGGTGAACGACATTTTCCGACCAGCACTTCTCCAGCATGTACTGTTTTTTTATGACATCTTGGTCTATAGTTTTTCTTGGCAGGAGCACCTTCAGCACGTCCAACAGACACTGGCTACTCTCCGGCACCACCAGCTCAAGCTCCACCTGACAAAGTGTCTTTGGGGTCCCGGAGGTGTGTTACTTAGGGCACACCATTTCTACAGCAGGGGTCACAATGTATAGCGACAAGATCGAGGCAGTCCTCCAGTGGCCAACCCCACCGTCTCTCTGCGATATTCGCGGGTTCCTGGGTCTGACAAGGTACTACCGGCGATTCATCCATGATTACGACACGATAGCTCGTCCCCTCACCCAGTTCCTAAAGAAGTCGGCTGATGGCCCATTCGAGTGATCGGCAGCGGCCTCCGCCGCTTTTGTCGCTCTCCAGCAGGCCTTGGTTCGCGCCCAGGTGTTA
Organism: Platanthera guangdongensis; assembly: GCA_039583875.1. Classification (NCBI taxonomy): domain Eukaryota; kingdom Viridiplantae; phylum Streptophyta; class Magnoliopsida; order Asparagales; family Orchidaceae; genus Platanthera; species Platanthera guangdongensis. Next base: position 287,596,085 of record CM077153.1, read on the forward strand.
GCTTTGTCGGATTTCTCCCAGCCCTTCCTCGTGGAGTGTGACGCATCGGGCGTCGGCGTGGGGGTCGTACTTAAGCAAGCCGGCCGACTCGTGTCCTATTTCAGCCGCGCTTTCTCAGATACCATCTGTAGTCGTTCAGCGTACAAGAACGAGCTCATGGGCCTTGTCCTTGCGGTGCAGCACTAGCGACCCTATCTCCTGGGCCGACGATTCGTGGTTCGCACCGACCACCATAGCCTCTACTACCTCCTCCTGCAGCAGAAGGTTGCTACGCCTGCCCAACAGGTGTGGGTGGCCAAGCTACTGGGCTACGACTTCAGCATCAAATTCTGACCAAGGAAGGCGAATCACGTGGCCAACGCTCTCTCCCGCAACCCCATACTTGCAGCCATCTCCCGCCCGGTCTGGGAGGATGCGGACGCCCTCCAACGGAAATTGAAAGCAGACTCGGCGCTCAACGGGATTCAGCCGGAGCCCGCCCTCCTTACTCGGTTGACGGTTGTCTACTCTACAAGGGCCGTCTCGTACTCGCCCCCTCCTCCCCGAACACCCCTCTGTTATTGGCCGAGTTCCATGCTTCCCTAATGGGGGGAGACGTCGGTGCTTACTAGACATACCGACGGCTCGCAGCCTCACTTTATTGGCCTCACATGTACCTACAGGTCAAAGACTTTATGGCCGCCTGCCTCATCTGCCAGAAGGCCAAATACAAAGTCATTTTTTCGGGTGGTCTACTTCAACCCCTCCCGATTCCCGACCGCGTTTGGGATGACGTCGTCATGGACTTTATTACGCGACTGCCCCGATATAAGGGATCCGACTGCATTCTAGTCGTGGTGGACCGACTCTCGAAGTATGCTCATTTCATTCCCCTCCACCATCCACACACTGCATCAACAATTGTCGGCAGCTTCATCCAAGGGGTCGTGCGCCTCCACGGGTTTCCCCGATTGATCGCCAACGGCCAAGACCCGCTCTTCCTGAGTACCTCCTGGACTACACTGTTCTGCCTGCAAGGCACCCGCCTTCTCATGAGTACGGTGTATCATCCTCAGACCGACGGCCAATCAGAGGTCCTCAACCGGTGCTTGGAGACGTACCTTCGCTACTTCATGGGAGAGCGGAAGCGTAGCAAGGCTAAGTGGCTCGGGTGGGCTGAGTATTCGTACAACACCGCCGACCACCAGATGGTCGACACCACTCCGTTTGAGGTTGTTTACGGTCGTCCTCCTCCGTCCATCGCCTGCCACCTCTCGGGGGAATGTTAGGTGGAGAGTCTGGCCACAGCTCTTCGCGACAGGGACATCATTCTGGATCACATGAATCACCACCTCCGACGGGCCCAGCAGAAGATGTTTCCTTTGCAAACAAGAAACGTCGGGACCTCTCCTTCGAAGTAGGAGAGAAGATCTTCCTCAAACTCCACCCCTACCATCAGCTTTTAATAGCCCAACGGTCGTGCCCAAAATTAGCCCCCTGATTCTTCGGGCCGTTCGAGGTACTTGCACGCATCGGCGCAATCGCGTACCGCCTTTGCCTCCCAAGCGGAAGCCACATCAACCTGATCTTCCATGTCTCGCAGCTACGACGTGCAGTAGGCGGGCACTCCACCACGGATCAGCTTCCAGCCAAGGACTTTGTCGGAGAGGCACCCTACTACCCCGCCTCGATCCTCGATCGTCGATGTTGCATTTCGGGGGACCATACATCAGAAGAAGTTCTTGTGGCTTGGACCGGTCGTCCCGACTCGCACACGACGTGGCTTACCCCGGATGATTTTCGCCGCCAGTTTCCCGACTACTGTATTGAGGACAAGACACATTTTCCAGTCGACGGGATTGCTACAGAACTACACGACGACGAGCCACCGTGGCAAGTCTACACGTGTCAGACGCGTATATCGCAAGGGCCCACCGAGACCGCGGTGGATATTTAATATTAAATATGTTGTTATGTTTGCTTGTTGCATTTTTAGTATTTCCTATTTTCAGTATTTCCTTTTGCATTCGCTCCTCGCCACTATAAGAGGGCATGCGAACCTTATATTTCTTTATCTTGGATAAATGAATGGTTTTCCCTCCTCTCCTCTTTAACCCTCTCTCCCCCTCTCTTCCTCTCTCTCTCCTCTCCCTCTCTCTCGTTCACCTTCTCCTAGCTGACTATACGCCTTCTCCCCGGGTTTGTACTAGTCTGCCTCTAGCATTTTCTTCTTTGTCAATTTATTGTCGATTCTGTAACCGACCTTGCACACCCCCACCCTAAATCCATGAATATCCTCTGCAATCATATTCATCAAGATAGCTAAGTTGGGTTGATTTCTAACATAAATTTAAGCTTTGTTTGGTTGGGCTGTTGCTGATGGGAAGCTGCTGATGAACTGTTGCTGATAGAAAAAATGTTGATTCTGGAAAACAGAGTTTTGTTAAAAAACTGTTTGGATGAAACAGAGTTTACAAAACGGAGTTTTTGAAAATTTGTTTGGATACAAAACGGAGTTTTGAGCGAAATTTTTTTCCTAGTAAAACATAGTCACCGACCACACAATGTAATGATTTTCTCACTGATCACCAACCAATCAAAATGATTAACAATTTTTTATTCTGATTGACAGTGAGACGAATGCAAAATGCAAGTCCTCTACATGTCAATTTCATTCTTGATTAACAATTTTTTATTCCGATTACATTCCCAGAACAACTCTCGGTGGAGGTAATTTCAGGCTTTCTCTGGATCTATACCCAGCACCTCTCTCTTTCTCAGGCTTTCTCTGGATCTATACCTTGCCAGAGATGGGGTAGAGGTAATTTCACAAGGAGGTGGAGGTCGCCGGACAAGGAGGTGGAGGTCGCTGTACAAGGACATGAGCGGCCATGGAGGAGGAGGTCTTTTCCGTCGGAGCTTTGGAGAAGAGCTGTGGAGGAGGGGGGACCTCGGCGCTTGGATCCGTCGGCCATGGAGGTGGAGCTCGTCGGACAAGGAGATTGGCGTGCCATGGAGGAGAACTTCGCCGTCGGACCTTTGGAGGAGGGAGGAGCTTGGCACTGGAGGAGGAGAACATCACATTTTAAGCAGTGAATCAAGTGTCGCGCAGAAAAGTCGCGTGGGAGAAGAAGAACGAGGAGGCGGGAATGTCGCGTGGGAGAAGTGTCGCGCAGAAAAGTCGAACTGTTGCTGATGACCGGAGAAATTTGTTGCGGATGGATTATAGAGAAAAGTGTGGCTGCTAATAAACGGAGGTAACTGGAACCAAACACCGCTTTTTATCAAAACTCCGGTGTTTCCCAGCCGCACCGCAGCCTAACAGTCGAACCAAACACCACCTTAGTCTCAAAGGATAGAAGAAGTGATTGACATGATGCAATGAATTTAGGAAAATGAATGAAAAATGAAGATTCATGAAGAAAATGTCAAATAGTTGCATAACAGTAATGGTAGTAATGATGATTATTATGATATTGTATGTGTGCCTCACTGCCTCCTACAGTTTCTTTTCCTTATAGTGTCACCTATATATCATTTAAGTTTTAACAATTTTCTCGATAGAATTCTAATGATATTTTGGCTGGTAAAACATTCTTGCAGACGTACGCCACAAATTGTTCTGTCCAATACTGGATTCTGAATGCCTTGCAGGTATGCAAATCTTCATTTCAATAATATTCATGTCAAATACTGGAATTTGTGGTAATGTTGGATGCATTTTTACTACACAGTTTATGCATTCACCTTAATCTCAACCATTAAAAACAAAACTATGTTTAGATTTGGCATGGATGTCTGGGAAATATTGGAATTACGAATATAATTAAAAGGATATAAGCACAAATAAATAGGTCGAAATAATGAACCATTCAAAAAAATTTAGTACATGGAAAAAAGTGCTGAACAAATTTTATTTCATGAATGAAGTTCAAATCTTTTTCTTTTCTGCCATCTACATGCAAATTTTGCCACAATTATGGATCACTCTGCTAGATTAATGTGAATTCAAGCCGGCTCTCTTTTTCCAAAATCAAAACAAACTTTGAATTCAATACAAGCTATCAACACACAGTAATTAACCCTGCATAACAATTATAAATTTTATGAGTGTAAAAAGAGCTAAATAAAGACAAATTTTATTGCTCCAAAAAGATAATCATTACATAGGTATGTCCCCTTATTTATAGAAATCGGGGGAGATGAGAGAACACAATAATCGATGTGGGACTAAATACAAGTCGGGCGGTCTACGCGGTTTGACATGGTCAAACCGCCCAGGCGCCCACCATACAACAAATAATAAAACACCAACCGGCAACTAGCAAAGTCGTCTATCTGTCAGGGAAGACCGCTGGTACAGGCCGCCAGACCGCAACTGCGGGTTGCCACCATACCGCAGTTGCGGCTATCCACCAGACCGCAGCTGCTGTAAGCTATCGGACTGCAACCGCGGGTTGCCACCAGACCGCAGTTGCGGCTATCCATCATCTATTCGTTGTTGCGGCTTCAACCAGACCGCTGCGGCTTCATCCTGACCGCTGCGGCTAACCGACAGACCGTTGTTGTGGCTCTCTGCCAGACCGTTGCGGCTTCATTCAGACCGCTGCGGCTAAACGACAGCCCGCTACTGCGGCTAACCGACAGCCCGCTACTGCGGCTTTCTGCCAGACCGCTGTGGCTAACCTCCAGACCGCTGTTGCGGCTAACCCTCAGACCGCCACTATTGTTGTCCACCTGACCGCAAGCTGAGGTTCACCACCAAACCGCTGAACCAAACCGCTAGGTCGCTGAGACAGGCAGATCGTTGCGGTTAGACGTAAGTCCGCCCGGTCTCCACAAGCTCCAACAATGTGTTTGTCATACTACCAAACAAAAGGAAATAACAAAGTTATAAATTTAGAATAGAATGACTGTTTAGGGCAACTGATTAGGGCCTAACTGCATGAGCTATTTACTCATAGTCACAGACTCACAGTAATTCTAAAATGACTGATTAGGGCCTAATAGCAAAATTAGAAATCCCTATCAATTGACATTTCAAAATCAAAACATCCCAGTCCTGACTGCATGCGCGGCGAGCAGTGGCAAGATTTCTAAAGGATGGAATTAGGTCAACAGTGGCAATATTGCAGGAAGGGATGACGGTTATTGATGGATGTGGCGTCTTCTTCCTCAAAATCCCAATGAAAGTGCGAAACTACCGAAAAATTAAGAAATTAGAAAACTAGGGCATGCGGGCGGCGGGCGGTGGGCGGCGGACGGCTGGCCTGCGACGGAAGATTACAGGAAGAGTTAGCTCCGTGGCAGTGGTCCGGTGTAGTCGCGTCGTGCCGGCGTGAACCTCGTGTTGGAGTCGCGTCGTCACAGTCGAATCGCAACCTCTCGTCTCCCTCTTCGCAGAGGAAAATGGCGCAAAGCAAAATCGCTAAAATCGCGAAATATTCAACCAGGGCACGTGTCCGGGTATGCCCAACGTGGGTCCTCCCCTGGCTGCCACTATTGTCAGTGTGTCGGTCATGTCAAAATTGAGTGTCACGAACTTCAAGAGATAGGCTGTTTGATAAGCAACGTGCTCCTGGTGCACCTTCCACGCTTTTTTCTACTTTGTCACAGTCTCTCTGTATCTGAGCTTGCCCAGCAACTCTCCCAGGTTTCACAGTCGCGCTCCTCTGCCTCTGTACTTCCACGGGACGCTTCTGACGCCTCTGTCTCTCAGTCGGCTGTCTCCGCCCTTGAAGGTATCTCCCCCTCCGACTGGTTGCTTGACTCTGGAGCCTCCTTTCACATGACATATAATGCTACCCACCTCTTATCTTGTCAGCCCCTTTCCTCTGCCCTTAGTATCATGGTAGTAATGACATCATTCATCCCATCACTAGTCGCGGCCTCCTTCATACTGGCCACTTCCATGTTCCTAATGTTCTTACATACCCAAGTTATCCATAAATCTTATATCCGTCACCTAGCTCGCATCCCACGGTTGTCTTGTTACTTTTGATGAGTTTATATGTCGTGTGTAGGATCGTCTAATTGGGGCACTCTTTGGAGTTGGTCGTCGTCATAGCGGGGTGTATGTCCGTGATCGTCTCCATCTTCTATCCACTTCAGCGTCACTGACAGCTTCCACCTTTTGTCTTCCTTTGATGGATTTCTCTCAGGAGCATCATCGTCTTGGTCATCTCAGTGGTTCACATCTTGAGTCTCTCATTAGTCATGACTTCTTTGGTCGTGTTTCTGTTGATCGGTTCTACTCTTGTACGGGTTGTAAGCTTGGTAAACAGCTACAACTCTCATATTCGTCTAATGAGTCTAGGTCTCAGCATACTTTTGATTTAATTCATTCTGATGTATGGGGTCTCACACATTTTATATCCAAGGGCGGGCATCGATACTATGTCCTCTTTATTGATGACTATTCTGGTTATTATTGGGTCTACTTTATGCATTCTCGTTCTGACTTTTTTCAGATTTATGTTGTCTTTGTCTGTTATGGTGTGCACACAATTTTCTGCTTTCATTCGTACTTTTCATTCCGACTCAGGGGGAGCATCTCTCTCATGCTTTTAGCGATCTGCTAGCTACCCATGACACTCTCCCTCAGCTTGCCTGCCCCGGTGCTCATGCTCAGAATGGCACCGCCGAAAGGAAGCGTCGCCACATTATAGAGACAACCTGCACCCTCCTCATATCCTCTCACGTTCCTCCTCATTTTTAGGGTGAGTCTATTTCCACTATTGTCTACCTTATTAACCTACAACCTTCCACTTTCCTCCAGGGTAAGAGTCCTGGTACGTGTATGTACTCTCGACCCCCACGTTACACTCATCTTTGTATTTTTGGCTGTCGGTGTTATGTTTTACTCCCTCCACGTGAGCGTATCAAGCTCTCTGCTCAGTCTGTTCTCTGTGTCTTTCTTGGATACAGTCTTAAGCATAAGGGTTATCGCTGTTATGACCTTGTTGCACGTCGATATCGCATCGCATGTAATGTCATCTTTAACGAGTCCTACTCTTTCTTTGTGTCCTTTGTCCCCTCAACCTCACACTCATCTATTACTCCATGTGCAGTTTCCCACCCTTCCTATCTCATCATCTCATGTCTCCTCTCCTCTGGTATGTTCCCCTCTTCCCTTGCGTCTGACCTCTCCAACCTCAACACCTACGACCTCTCCAGTCTCACCTCCTCACTCATCCCCTTCGACGCACACTTCCTCCTCCGACAAGCTCGTCGTCCACTTCTACATCAATACCCTCGTTGTCCCCCTTATATTCCCTCGCCTCCAGTACCCTCAGACTCGGTGTGTGTTTCCTCCAGTGAGTGTCATGTGGATGATCCTCTTGTGCGTCGCAACCCACCTCGTGAGAGGCAACCTCTCGACCGCCTTAGCCTTATTCCACAACCGATGGGCCTACCTGCCCTTCCTGCTATTGCCTGCAGTACTCTAGAGCCGACTTCCTACTGTGAGGTTGTCCAGATACCTGAGTGGCGGGTTACTATGAACCTTGTTCCTCTTCCACCTGGTGTTGTTCCTATTACTTACACAAGGTCAAGACTTGCATTGATGGTTCTGTGGAGAGGTACAAAACTCAGCGAGTTGCTCGTGATTTTCAGCAGGAGCAGGGGAGAGACAATGACGAGACTTTTGCTCTAGTCGCACACATGACCACAATTCGTACTCTTATTGCAGTTGCAGCTGCTCGGCAATGGTCTCTGTTCCAACTCGACGTGAAGAATGTCTTTATTCATGACGATCTTCAGAATGAGGTGTACATGCTCCCTTCTCCCGGTCTCTCATCTCCTCCAGGCCTTGTCAGTCGCTTGAGGCGAGCTCTTTAAAGGCTCAAGCAGGCACCCCGCGCATGATTTGCACGTTTCAGCTCTGCCATTACAGCTGCTGATTTTCTGTCGAGTTCACATGATCCAACCCTGTTTGTGGACTCCTCTCATGGTCGGACTCTTCTGTTACTGCATGTGGATGATATGATTATTACTGATGATGATCCTTTTCATGTGGCTTTCGTCAAGGATCGCCTTCAGCGGCAGTTTCTGATGACTGACATTTGGCAGTTAAGTTACTTCTTGGGCCTTAAGGACACCTTTACAGACCGTGATTTTCAACTCTCTTAGCGACGTTACACATCAGATCTCTTAGCTCAGGCTGCTCTCTCTGACTCTCGCATCGTGGACACCCCTATGGAGCTTCACCTTCAGCTACATCTGGATGATATGGTTCCACTCTCTGATCTTACTCACTATCATCACCTTGTTAGGAGTCTCGTCTACATCACTATACTCGACCAGACATTGCCCATGTTGTTCATGTGTTGAGCCAGTTTGTTAGTGCGCCTACATCTTCTGCATTATGATCACTTGTTGCGGCTCCTGCGTTATCTCCGGGCGACGACTTCTTGTGGCCTCTTTTTCTCTAACTATAGTTCTCTACGGCTGCTTATTTAGATGTTATCTGGGCCAATGATCTTGTTGACCGTCGATCAATAAATGGTTTTTATCTGTTCTTGGGTTCTTCACTTATTGCATGAAATTCCAAGAAACAGACTGGTGTTTTTCGTTCCAACATTGAGGTTGGGCTTCAAGCCATGACTACCATCGCTGAGGATATTATTTGACGTGGACGACTTCTTGAGGACCTTGGTGTCACTTCTCTAGATCCTACTTCACTCCACTGTGATAATACTGGTGTCATTCAGATTACTCTGAACCTAGTGAGGCACTCTCTTACCATACATATCGGGGTGTACGCTTTCTTCCTACAATAACAGTATGATCGTGGTATTCTTGCTCCTCAGTTTGTTCATTCTGAGCAGCAGCTTGTAGATTTGAGGACAAAGCCACAGACACGGAACCAGCATACATATATATTGTTCAAACTCTCGGTGTATGATTCCCCTTGAGTTTGAGGAGGGGTGTTAGATATTGTATATGGTAGATATAGCTTAAACTCACCTCGGGTGTTGGGATCACCCTCTTATGTATATATATATGTACTCACTATTGATCAAAGTGTTATCAATTTCACCCTTTTCCTATCAGTTTTGTTGTGTTGTCATATTGTAACGATTTTTTTGGCATATTGTGTCTCCTTGTTTGCTGTGATTATGCTAACATTATTGTTAAGGCCACATATGGGTCTATTCATGCATGTATGTCAGCACCCACATATGCATAAGATACTCGAGAAGAGCACAAAGACTTGGGAGAATCTCGAGGTGGCAAAGTTGGTGGGTGATATGGGTGTTCTCGTGCATGTCAAGGTGTGCAACTCCTCTTCCATAAAATGCATTAGTTTTGTTCCTTTGGTCATGGTTGAGGGATTGAGATCACATAGGCAAGCGTGAATGTTCCATTGTAATTGATGGAGTCAGAATCACAAGTAGTGCGTCGTAGTAAGCCCAGAGCATGAGTGGCGAACACAATGAAGTCGTGGACCTAAGAATCTATGGCTTTGAATTGAACTACACAGAGACGTTTGAATGTGTTACCGAACTTATGGGAGTCATATAATTGATAAGTTCTTTCTTCAAAAGTGTTCACGATAAGTAGAGGTTGGTTTGGTATGGACAATGAATGCAGTTCAGAGAGAAATCTGCCATGTAAATTGGCTACAAGTGCATCTCGAGAATTGGAAGAGTTGGTTCTCCGTAAGCGGTCATGGAGCGGGTGACGGGTATGAAACACAATAAGAGTGGCGGCGAGGGAAGCCGGTGTCACAACTGGCTCAAGAAAAGTTTTTTCAAGCCGCTAAGATTGACAAAAGGAGCTCAGAAGAGCACTGTTGTCGATGGCGGGAGTCACTGAATTGGAGGGAGTGATGTAGGGTTGATGGTTGGCAAAAGGAGAGGGCAGTAGCATGACTGGTGGGATTGTTGTCATTGGAAAGTGTGCATGGGATGGGCGAAGATTGGTAGGACTAGAGGTGCAGCAAGATGGGGACGTAGGCATCGTCTGAGGGCTGAGAAAGCCCTATAAGTTTATTCAACATGCCAGTTTGTGTTGAGACGAAAGGCAGGCCTACCAAATGATATGAAGTATAGGTGATTGGGGAAGAAGATCCTAAGCGTGAGATCGCTCCTTTCAATTACTTTTATGGTACAACAACAACAACACTCGAGCCTTATCCCACTATAGTGGGGTCGGCTATATGGATCCGTTGTCTTCATTGTGCCCTATCTTTTGTCATAATCTCACCAATGCCTAAGTACATCATGTATTTCCTTATAGTTTCATTCCAAGTCTTTATTGGTCTACCCCTCCCTCATTTAACATGCCTAGTGATTACATATTCCAATTGATTTTATGGTAAAAACATAAAATTACAATGAAATAAAATCCAGATAACAAAAAAAATGTTACTATGGCAGCGAGCCTAGTTAAATTTGGCTATCACACCTAAGTTGCATGTGTACTCTCTCGGTCAGATTGAGTTGCAAACACTTATCAGTCTACCAATCTATGTGAAGGAGAAAAAAATTTACTTAAGGATTTATGATAGGGTCTTAACATACAAATGAAAGAATAGTCTTTAACTAGTTAATGAAGTTTATACAGGTTTTTAAGGAAAAAAATTAGATTTTGTGAAACATAAGGTAATGAAATCATGATGCCAACTAAACAATAGGTATTGAAGATATTCAAATTCTATAAGAAAAACTGTTTGAACCGGAAACCGGTTCTCAAGATCTCGGCAATAAGGGGTAGCCCAAGGTTACAGATCCTGCGGTCCCACACCACAAACCGGATGACAAGAGCAAGAGAGAGAGAAAAAGATAGACTAGATTGCCTACAAACAAACGTGTGTTGCAGTGAGAAGGTCTCACTACACACCCAGAAGTTTATAGGAACTTCCCCTCCAAAAGTCAAAGTTGAGCTAGTCACAAGAGAGGCGAGCTCTGAAAACAAGGGGAACCTTGAGGGGGGGGGTCCATGTGCCTCTTTTTTGTGCTTTGGGGTTCTATTTACAGGCAATCCAGGGGGAAAATGGTCTGCGAATAGCCGGCCCTCGCTTTTGTCGAATACATGAGCCTGATGAGCTGAATTCTGCCAAGATGAAGGCCGCAGAGCTGAAGGCTGACAAGCTGAATTTGGCCAAGCTAAAGGCTAACAAGCTCTCCCCTGACGAGGTCTCCTTCTGTATTCTGATTTCAATGAATTACGAGTTATACAAATACATTAACAAACTTTGCAAAATACCAATATGAAAAATGGATTTTCAAAGACAACACGAACCGGAGGAATGTCAACATGAGAAGTGACGTAGGACAAATCTATAGGCTGCGGATAAACGGTGACCTAACTTTACATGTCATGCAGATCTGATAGTGTGAATTCAAATTAGATAATAAAAAATTAAATCTCACGCAAATATTTCAAAGCAAGGTAAAACAATTCATTTAAGCGAACAAGCATTGATTTTCTTCCGCGTGCAGGGACAAAGCAAAAGCACGTGGCAAATCGGTCTTTCTTGCAGTTAGAGATTTTAAAGGAGCAAATATCATAATAAACTATAATCTCAAACAAACATCAAATAACCAAACCCTATCAATGTTTTACAACCAAATACCAATACAAAAACATGACATATATTAGGGTTGTTGTAAATAAATTAAATCTGAACGTTGGAGGGCTCAAAGAGGGGTTCCGGTGGTGGGTGGACCGGATTGGGTAAGGGGAAGGCTGGATCCGGGCTGGAATGCCCAAATTTGATGAGATCCGGTGGGGAAATGCAGTTAGGAGGTGGTTCCACGTGATAGGGGCAGCGGCGGTGCATTGGAAGGTGCAGGCAGCAAATGGGGGTGGCGGTGGCTAGAAACCAGAGTGGGGAAGGGTGGACATGGGCTTAGAGGGGGCGGCGGTGGGTTCTGGGTGGCCCACGGGAGGTGGTTTGATGTGGGAGTGGGGCAGGCTAAAGGGGAGAGTTGCGGACAGGCCGAAACTAGGAGGGAGTGGGAGATCCGGCGGTTCGGGTCTGATATTGGGGCAGCGGCCTGAATGAAGGTGCGGTTGAGAAGTAGGAGGCCAGCGGTTTTAAGGGGGGCTGGAAGGGGTTCGGTGGGGGGCAAGGCTTGACAGTGGGGTGTAAACTAAAAATGGTATACCAATCATTTGGCAAACACTTAAATGCACTTTATAAAATATAAAAAAATTTAGTTTATGGTCAAATCTAAATTCCAAATAGAAAAAAATATTAATTAATAAACTTACCATGTAATGATATTTTTAATATCATCACGAATGTCATGATTTAAGAGATCAAACCAATAAATAGTATTTATACTGTAATAAACAATAGTCTACATTCAATGTTCTCTGTGAAACAAATGAAATAATTAATAACTTAGTTAGAATAAAAAATATAAATAATCATTGATATTTACAATCTATGATATGACAAAAATAATAAAGAATTTGATTGCAGTTAACTAAGCCTGATTTTTAGATCTTCAGATCATGTTTTTGAATGTTCTTTGACATACTTCTCATCAGAAGCAAAAAATGGATGTCGGATTATGAAAATATATATAAATTCAGAATCAATTTATATATTAATAAAAAATCAAAAGTTTATAATATTTAATACTCATCCAATACATGATAATATGATGTTAACTCCAATTTTTTTCATATCAACAAAATCGTATAACTCTAAAATTTTAAAGAATGTACCTGTTGATTCAACAGTCTCAAATACTATTATATTTAATACCATAAATATTATTTTATTCTCTTTATTCATCATAGTAATGAAGTTGGGTAACATGACAATGAATTCATTTGTATTCTGTGGAAATAAAAAAAATTAGTATTTTTGACATCAATATTGATTACATAAAAGTCAAAAATATTAATTATACTGGAGAAGGTGAACGCTCATATGATTTTTCAGGCACTTCTTTTTCTGATGATGATGCATATAAAAGTGCTGGCTAACAAACCAACAATAATAAAAAATTTAGTAATTACCTGGTCAACAAAAAACATGATATTTCATAAAAGTAGTAAATAATTAAACATAATAATACCTAAGATATGTCTTGAAAAGTTTCAAGTGCAGGTGCAACACTTGTAGACCTAACTATTCCAGTTCCATCACTAAACATATGCATAAATCCTTCAATTTGATTCTTTATACTACTCATCTATGTTTGATGCATTTGTTGTTGCTGGCTCATATATTCTTGATGTTGTTGACGCATATATTCTTGTTGATGGCTCAATTTTTCTTATACTATAGCTTCCACATCTTCAATACGAACTACTGATCTCCTCTCGCACCACCTATCATCCTTGAAAAAACTTTTAATGACGGAAAACTTTCCACCAGCTTTAACCCTGTCTGGATGTTCTTTGCCTAAAATAAAGGCAAGAATGTCATCTCTTCCTTTAGGCACTCTTTCAGTACTCTGGGCATCTTGATTCGACAACACATTCTAAGCAAAAATAATAAATATTAATGCAGATAAGAAATTATACTTCACAAATAATATTACTATTGATAATTTAAAATGATGAAATGATATATTTACACTTACAATTTTAGATGTCAAATCAGTTACATCTTTATTAATATATTCATCAGTCTTTTTTCTTTTATGGCCAGCTTTCTATAACTCCTCACGTGAAATTGATGCAGTTGCACCTTGTTCAATTTTGACAATAAAATGAAAATAAATTATTATTTAAATTATTGAGAAAACCAATTTTTATAATGCAGATACCAGAGAGAACTAATATCATCTGTTTTTTTAATCTATAATAACTCATTGTGGAAATAGTATGAAAAATCTTTTGTGTTTTTACTCTCTCTGTATTAACCTAACTTTTCTCTTATACAAATAAATATTTCTTAATGCTCATATTGCTTACAAAATTAAAAAATGAAATAAAACATTGAATTAAATAAGAACATAATCATATATTCTGGAGTAGTACGATGGTTGATAAAAACTCTCTAATCTTCAGGAGTAATAAAGTTATGATTGAGAGGTACATTGTATCGATGCTCCAAATCAACATTCTTTACATAAATGACAAAAAGTTTGGATGTCCAAGTCCTCCAACTTTCACTCATGTTTTTCAGTAATGCATTGAAGATCATCAATATCATCAGAAAAAAGCTGAAAATAATAGACAATATTAATTAATAATTAACTAAAAAAACACAGTTATGTAATAACTAATAACAAAATTACATACATTTAATTCTTCTCATAATTGATCCTTAAGATGTTTATCAACTTCCTTACATCCAGCATATCTAATTGTCACATTATACTTCACAAGTGAACCCATAAAACTCATCAATTTATTTGTGTTAGGCCCGGAAATAATGTGCTCATCATCACTCACAGAAACATTAAGCTTCTTCCCCTCTAGCCTAAGCATATTCAATTCAGCCATTTTAGTGGTGTCTTTTCGTGACTTTGATGAAGCTCTTTTATCAATTATTTTTCTGTAATAAAAAAACATTAATAAAACCCTAAATCATCCAAAAGACCTAAACAAAATTCATAAAAAATCGCAATGATATTGAGGTACTGTCACGCAATCACACATAAATATATATGTTAGTGTTAATATAAAAACACAAGGAAGAAGACTAAGTCACTCAACAAAGCTTTAGTTGGTTGGGCACATGAAATAACAGTTACATACTTTCACAATTTCGCATAAATAATTAAATACATAATTAATCTTGCAACATTCAACTTGGTGATCAAGTATAAGAAAGGCACTAACATAGTAACATCAATATGGATGATATACAATCTCATGCTCAAAATCATTTAGCTTTTCTTCTAAGAGGTCATCAAGGAAACATTTTTACAGTACAACACTACAACTAAATAGTGAAATAAAGTATTGACTGTTGAGAAAATGAAGAAATGATATACCTAAATCAGAGAATGATTGGAGGAGTCGTGTGTTTTAGATTTAGGATAGATGCCTGGCATAATCAAACCAACATATGTGATATGTCGAAGAAGAATCATCAAATCGAAGCAAATGAGTAAAAACTTTCACAAAATCGTCTTTAGGACTTTTCGCACAAAGCAGCGGTTGTAAGAAGTAAAAAGTCGAGGTAAAAATAAAATGTTACGGCTTATGATTTAAAATAGATATAATAGACTGCGATTATTTAAAAAACTGCAATTCATTCCCTTATTTTTAAAAAAAATTTAAGGCGTCCAACGCCTTGTTTACAATTGGGCGCTTGGACGCCTAGGGGACGCCATAACAAGGATGGCAGGGAGCG
This sequence comes from Platanthera guangdongensis, assembly GCA_039583875.1. NCBI lineage: Eukaryota > Viridiplantae > Streptophyta > Magnoliopsida > Asparagales > Orchidaceae > Platanthera > Platanthera guangdongensis. The sequence goes on from CM077153.1 coordinate 287,611,338, forward strand.
CCGGATGGACAGTGGGGAGGGATTTCCTGCAGGGAGCGGTGGCTGGACAGCAAGGACAAGGGTATACGGAGGCGGAAAATACAAACAAGAGACACTTACCAAAGGAGTCGTCACCAAGGGGGCTCCACGGAAACGACATCGTGGAGGGGATAACCGGAATGAAGAAGGAACTCTCCAAACATTCAGCAATAAAGAAAATACAATAGCCCTAAACATCACATTTATATGAATCTGAAATTAGGATACTCGGAATCAACGGCTGTGATTGGTCGTTGGTTTCGGGGACTAAACTACATGAAATAATATCCGAAAAATACAAAGCTATATATGAAATTGATTCGCAACGCGAATCAGGGCACATCCGCGGAGTCGGATCATCGATTCGGATACTCCATATATGGTAAGTCGTCAATCAGCCCCGAACGGGCCCAAAACTCGTCATCTGCTGCAGGTCCACATCTCCACTCTGCATCAATAAGGCACTGTTATTTTATTCAACAAACCAATGTGTCTTGAGACGCTTGCAAAGGAGAGTAAAAAGCACGCATAACAAGTGAAATGAAGCTATATAGGTGATTGGGGAAGATCCTAAGTGCCACATTACTCCTTCCAATTATTTTAAGGGTAAAAAACATAAACCTACAAATGGAATAAAATCCTGATAATAAAAAAAGATATTACTATTGGAGCGAATAGGGTTAAATCTAGCCATCACACCTTTCTAAATTGCATGTGTACTCCCTTGGTCGGATTGAGTTGCTGGCACTTATCAGTCTACCAATTTATGTGAAGGTGAAAAGAAATTTACTCAAAGATTTATAATGTCTTAACACACAAATGAAGGAATAATATTTCACTAGTTAATGAAGTTTATAAAGTTTTTTAAGAATTGTTTTTTGATATTTTATGACACTTAAGTTAATGACATCAAGATGCTAAACAATACTTGTTGAAGGGTATTCGAAGTCTATGTGAAAGATATTAACTGTTACAAGACAGGAAAATTGATGTAAAGGCCCATTTATAGGCCACTTTCCTCCTCCTTTAGTCACACATCTATTGTATAGGATTCTTCCTTCTTCTCTTTTCCTATATATTTGTATTCTCTCTTGTATTTAATTAATGAAGAAGTATCTACAAGGTTGACTCATTGATTTCTACATGGTATCAGAGGGACCCGGTCCGGCATGCCTCTGACTGCCGGGCTTTTCTAGTTCTCTATCCTCTCGGTTTCACTTTCTGACCGCGGCGGCTTGCTTTTTTTCCTTTCTTTCTGCTTGTTGTTGCGGCTTCTCTCTACTCTACCCGCTTCATTCTCATCTCCCGTGGATACACCGCCCTTCCCTCTCTTTATATCCTTCCTCTCTCTAGCTCGTGGACGCCACCTCAGTTCAGTTTGTTTTTCTATCCACTGCGGTCTCACTCTTCTCCTTACCGTTGCGGTCTGCTCCTACCCGCAGCGACCTCTTTTAGTCGCAGCAACCTCTTCTACCGCTATTTTATAGCCTTCCTCTCTTTGCCACTTTGTCGCTTTGTCGGTTTTCTACCATGTCGACTTGCTGCTCTCTGCGGTCTCTGTATCCGTGCGGTCTGTACTTCCGGATTGCCGGATTGCCGGCTTCTTCTCTCCACTGCGGCCTCCCTCTCTGTTCTGTTCTCGCTTCTTTACTCCCTGCTTGCCGCGACTTCACTTTGTCGTTGCGACTTATCTTCTCTTCTCGCCGCAAGTTGCTCCCTACCCGCTGCGAGCTCCGCATCTAGGTCGCGACATCGTCCTTTGCCGCTGGTGTGTTGGCACCGAGACCAAGCGGCTCCCCTGCTCCGCTCCGCTTTCTTCTGGTTGCGGTTTTTCTCTTCTCGAGCAACTTGTTCTCGCCGCTACGGCTTGTTCTCATCATTGCTTCTTCTCGCACTGTTGCCCCTTCTCGTGCGATTTGTTCTCGCCGCTGCTTGTTTTCACGCGACTGTTTTTCTCGTTGTTATCAGTGCTTCCTGTGTAGGGTTTTGACCGTCAAGCCGCGTGCTTTCTTGCCGCACGGTTTCTGTGGCTAGTCGCTGATCAGGATTATGGTTTCGGCCACCACCACTGCTGATGAGATTGCGGCGTTGCGTGCTCAATTCCATCAGCTTCAAGAGGTAGTTCGTCGCTCCTCTGGTTCCGTGGCCTCGATCTTCCAGGAAGGTATATCGTGTCTCTCACACGGCTCTCACTGGATTGTGGACTCGGGTGCTACAAATCATCTCTCCGCAGCAGCCGCCCAAATACTTAGATATTGCTTACCCCCAGCACATCACTGTGGCCAATGGTGACAGGATCCCAGTTTCTGGTGCTGCTCATCTGCCTCTTACTCCTCTCTCCTTATCATCGGTTCTTCATGTTCCGGGTTCTCCTTTTAATCACCTTTCTGTTAGCCGTCTTACGCAAGACCTTGATTGTTGTGTTACTTTCTCACGCTCTTCTTTTGTGGTGCTGGATCGACTAATGCAGAATATACTTGGTAGAGGGCGACTGTCTAACGGGCTATATCTTCTTGATGTTCCTCTCACTGCTCTCACTACTGTCTCCACCACTGATTGATATCGTCGTCTTGGGCATGCCACTCTTCCAATCCTCAAGAAAGCTTTTCATACTGTCTCCCTTCACGAGTTCTTTTATGAATCATGTATTTTCGGCAAACAACACTGTGTCTACTTTTCTCCTTCCTGTACCCGGAGCGATGCTCCTTTATTCTTAGTTCACTCTGATATCTGGGGGCCCTATAAGGTCCCTAGTATTTTTGGGTATCGATACTTTGTTGCCTTTATCGATGATTACTCACGGGTAACCTGTTTGTATTTACTTCGTGATCGCACCGAACTCCCAACCATGTTCCATAGATTTCTTACGAAAACTCGCACTCAGTTCTCTGTCTGTGTCAAAACTCTTCGTACAGACAATGCTCGAGAATATACTGGTCGCACCTTCTCCAATCTATGCGCTGAGTTCGGTATTATAAATCAGACTTCATGTGTCTACACTCCTCAACAAAATAGCATCGCGGAAAGGAAGAATCATCACCTCCTTGATGTGGCTAGATCTCTTGTAATCCAAATGCAGGTTCCTCCCCTCTATTGGAACTTTGCAGTCTCTACTGCTTCTGCTTGCCACCTCATCAACTGCATGCATTCGTCTGTCCTCAACTTTGTGACACTCATTACTCTCTTTTACCCATCCACGAATCTCTACTCTCTCACACCTCGTGTTTTTGGGTGTACTTGTTATTTCTTTCATCTTGGTCCTTCCAATGATAAGCTAGCCCCTCGTGCTACCAAAGTCATGTTTGTTGGGTACTCCCGCACTCAGAAGGGGTATGTCTGATTTAATCTTGTCACTGAAAAGGTGGTTGTGTCTGCCGATGTCTCCTTTCATGAAGACCAACCATATCATGCAAGTCCTTATGATTCCCTTCTTGCTCCTCCGCTACCTTGACCCATCATTCTCGTAACGTCTTCGCTTCCACCACTTCTCCCTACTCCTCCTCTGCTTCTGATTCCTACACCACCAGTACCCTCCAAACACGTCCCCTCCAAACTTCCTATCATTGAAGTTTACACTCGTCGTCCTCCTCGTCCAGCTGCCCAGCAACGGCTTCCCTCTACCGATGTGATCTCGCGGTCTGTTGATCCGACCTCCTCCTCGACGGCCCATCCATTGGCCAATTATGTCTCACTACATCGGCTCTCTCCACCTCTTCTTACCTTTGCTCTCTCTCTCCTCTATCTCTATACCTAACTCTATGCAAGAAGCTCTCCAGCATCCGGCGTGGCATGCCGCCATTGATGAAGAAATGACTGCTCTGTGGGGTAACCATACTTGGGATCTTGTGTCTCCTCCTCCTGGCCACAGTTGTATTAATTGCAAGTGGATCTTTACAATCAAACATGTCGCGGATGGGGCAGTTGATCGCTTAAAGGCTCGGCTTGTGGCATGGGGTTTTACTCAACAATACGGGCTTGATTATGAGGAAACGTTCTCCTAGTCGCGAAATTAAATACGGTTCGGGTCTTGCTCTCTTTAGTTGTTCATCGTCACTGGCCTCTCCACCAGCTGGATGTCAAGAATGTTTTTTGAATGTCGACCTTCTTGAAGCTGTCTATATGAAATAACCACTCGGGTTTGAGACCACGGGGGAGTCTCGTGTTTGTTTACTTCGCAAATCTATTTATGGTCTCAAACAGTCTCCACGGGCGTGGTTTGCCAAATTCAGCAAGGCTTTTTGTGAGGTTGGCTTCAAACAAAGCTCGGCAGATTCCTCTCTCTTCACTCGTCACCAATCAACGGGGACTACAATACTTTTTGTCTATGTGGACGATATTCTGATCACTGGTGATGACTCCGCTGGGATACAACATGTTAAGCAGCATTTAAACTCTATCTTTCAAATCAAAGATCTGGGAAATCTTCAATATTTTCTTGGACTAGAGGTAGCACGGCGACCTGATGGCCTTGTCTTATCTCAGCGTAAGTATTGCATTGACCTTCTGCAAGATGTTGGTCTCTCGGGTTGCAAACCCGCGGAAACCCCGATGGAAGTCAACCATAAGTTGTGTGCTCGGGGATCTGAAGCTGACTCTCTACTTCCAAATCCAGAATACTATCGTCGTCTTGTGGAAAAACTGATATATTTAACCGTTACGAGACCAGATATATCATTTGCGGCTGGAGTGGTTAGTCGGTTCATGCATACCCCACGGGTTTCTCACCTTCGGGCAGTGGAACAGATTCTCAGATATCTGAAGACTACTCCTGGGCAAGGATTTGTGTATAAGTCATATTCCTCCCTTTCTCTTATTGCATACTCTGATGCGGACTATGCGGACTATGCGGGCTCGTTGGATGATCGACGTTCAACTACTAGTTTTTGTACTTACTTTGAAGGAAATCTTATCACATGGCGGAATAAGAAGCAGGCGGTGGTTGCTCGCTCGTCTGTTGAAGTTGAGTACCGTGCGATGGCAGCCGTTACATCTGAACTAACCTGGCTAGAAAGTCTTCTAATGGATTTGGGAGTTAAATTGTCCTCACCATCGACGTTGTTTTGTGACAGTCAAGCTGCAATACATATTGCGAAGAATTCTGTGTTCCATGAGCGGACTAAACATACTGAGGTTGATCGTCACTTTGTTCGGGAAAAGGTTCAATCAAAGGTGCGAAAGCTCGATCATGTTCCTGCGTCTGGGCAAGTTGCTGACATCCTTACCAAGGCTTTACCTTGCAAATTGTATTACCAGTTCTTGTCCAAGCTTGGTGCCTACAACTTGTACGCTCCAGCTTGCGGGGGAGTGCTAGAAGACATAAGGAAAAATGATGTAAAGGCCCATTTATAGACCCCTTTCCTCCTTCTCCTTTATTCTCACATCTATTGTATATGATTCTTCATTCTTCTCTTCTCCTATATATTTGTATTCTCTCTTGCATTTAATTAATGAAGAAGTATCTGCAAGGTTGGCCCATTGATTTCTACATTAACAAACTTTGCAAAATACCAATATAAAAATTGGATTTTCAAAGATAGCACCACGTTGCTTTGTACATCCAATTACACTGACTATGATCAGTTCTTCATCGAGATTATTTCATTTCTTTCTTGGAGATCCTTTACAAAGTGTTACTATTTTTCGCTATGGAGTTTGTTTTACTAGAATATGATTGTAAATTCCACATAAAAAAGTTGAAAAGAACAATTTCATTTTATCATTAAGTGTGGAACATGAATGGCTTGATGGAATTCTAAAGCTTTGGGGGAACTTCAAAAACAACTCGTAACTATTAAAGGTTAAGATGCATGCATTGAATTTAAAAGGAGATGATGTGGAGGTCAATTGATGATGGTATGGCCAACAATGGTGTATAAGTCAAATAAGGGCAAAATAAATGGATTTAGAAGTATGGGGCCAAGAGAAATATTTTAGGCTATATCAAGCCCAACATGACATACATGACTCATGCAATCCATATTAACATGACATTAACCGATAACAAAAGGTCAACTTACATGACACATGGACGACACAAAAATGTGGAGTAATATGCATAACGATTAACATATAAATAACACTTAAGAAAAAACTACATATAACTCATATGATATAATCTATTATACTCACGCATTAACCAAATTTAATCAGATGGCTATCAAATTTCTACTCAAACCCAAAATTTTAAACCAACATTTTACCTATCCGATACGGAACTAAACCATTACTATCACATTCCTTAACATCCTATATATCAATTTTTTATGTATTTTGAAATCTAAAGCAGACCTAATTCTTACTATGCTGGAAGACAAAGAAGCCAAAAACCTCTAAAGAGTTTCTCTTCTTCAGGTGCCTATAGCTTTGTCTGTCACAGTCTATGAAGCAGTCAGTCTTATCAAGGGGAAGAGAGCAATTGCATCAAGAGGAAAGCAAAATATGTGCTGGAAAGGTTTTCAGCTTTTCCTTTACTGCTGCTTTGGTGTATTAGCTGGGATAGTTGGAGGTCTGCTTGGTCTTGGAGGAGGGTTTATCTTGGGACCATTGTTCCTGGAAATGGGAGTTCCCCCTCAGGTTCTGATCTTATCTTCAAGTTCATGACATACTTATCTACTAAAAACATGCACAATACGTGTAATACATATAATAATTTTACTTAATATTAATTAAATTTATTGATTTACTTAAGAATTTATATTATCTCAATTATGTCTTCATCGTCTGAATATATAAAGATTATATAAATACTTGCATCAAATTATTAACATTATAAGTAACACTTCTAAGTATCTAAACATAGTCAAAATAAAAGGAACAGAATTATCTTCCTTTTCTCTTAACTCAGTTCATTACTATTTTTCATTTTCTTTTTCACTGTTGTTTCTTTCTTAAAAAACAAGATATTTCCATTTTCCAATGATTTCTTTTCCTTACAAAACAATATTGATCCATCTAATGCTCTTCTCCTGGAAGTATGATGGGTGAAAATGCATTTTCTTTTATGCTTAATTTTTATTTGAAACTTATGTTTATAGTGGAGCTGATCGTACACTCTCCTGCTTCATTTTGCTTTATGCCAATTTTAATAGCTTTTCATCCTTATACATATATATATGAATAATACTATATGTATTACATTTTAGAAATATATTATTTTTAAATGAAAATTATGAGTTTCTATTTAAAATAATATGATAATTTAATGACTTCTAACAGTAGCATAAATTGAACTTACCTATAGGGTTCATCAGCTAATTTTTTTAACTTCTTAGTATAGTCCTTGATTTTAGCAGGAAAAAGAAAGCAAACCACTGTATGAATCTAAAATAAAAATAAACAAAGATCTTAGTCACCTGAAATATCTGATGGTATGGCAGGTTGCAAGTGCAACATCAACCTTTGCAATGACATTCTCATCATCCATGTCTGTCATTCAATATTATCTTCTCGATCGCTTCCCAGTTCCTATGGTAAGTGAAAATACTATTGCAACTCTAAAGCCTATTTTGTAAGCTGATGAGAACATTAATAATGTCTTGCATGCTGCAGCTTCTTACTTTGTGTTTCTCGCCACTGTTGCGGCCTTCACTGGACAGCACATTGTGAGGAAGCTGATAGTATTACTCGGCCGAGCATCTTTGATAATTTCATTCTTGCGCTTACGATCTTTGTTAGTGCGATCAGCCTAGGTAACACTGTAATAGAAACCAAATGTTACAGTTAAAAAACTAACAAAATACACTAATTTTTGTCCGCTTTCATCAGGTGAGTAGGTATAGCAAACATGGTTGAAAAGCTGGAGAAGAAAGAGCATATGGGCTTTGAGAATCTCTGCTATCGAACCTAAAAACTTGTGTTTGTAGCAAAGAAAACTGAAATAGTAAAAAAAATTTGAAGTTTCAATCAATTATTTCAGTTCACAGAACTTGTAACAGATGTAGTATGGCAGGTTTGGTTCAGTATTATCAAGCTAGCTAAAGTTTTACTCATTGATTCTATCACTGAGCATATTGCCATACTCTGAAGCAGCTATCCTTATTTCATTAGAAAGGTTAATTGAGAGTTTGATATTAACATCAGTTTTACCAGCAATGATCCTCTTTATACTGCCTGATGAAGGAGGTTTTACGGCGACCTTGCGGGGAAAGG
>CM077153.1:287620003-287710181 GCA_039583875.1 Platanthera guangdongensis
AGCCGGGCTTTGTAGCGATCCACCGTGCCGCGGGGGGCGAAACTTCACAACAAACCCACCGACAGCCAACCACATCAGTGCCCACGGGAGGAGGAACCCGGGTCCAGGTACCCCGTTCATAAGAGTAGCCATCTCCTCATCCATGGCAGACTTCCAATGAGGGAGAGCGAGAGCCTCCTGTAGGTACGGGGAGTAGAAGTGGCAGAGATAGCCAAGGCAAAACACCTGCGAGAAGGAGAAAGCTGATCATAAGAAACAACAGCCGTGAGCGGGTGTTGAGTACACGCCCGCACCCCTTTGCGAAGGGCAATGGGAACATCCAGATCATCGGGAGCGGCGGCGACGGGAGCGTCAGCGACCGGAGCGTCCGTGGCGGAGAAGGCTGGCCCGGGACTAGAGAGAGACGGCAGCGGAGAGGAGGGTGGAGGGGTGGGTGGGGAGACGGACTGGGGAAGGAGTGAGAGGAGGAGGAGACGAAGGTGGGAAAACGTCGAGAGGTGTGGAAGGAACGGAGACATCAGAAGGAAGAGAAGGAAGAGAGGAGGAAGGAGAGAAATAGGAAGCATTCTCAAAAAAGGTCACATCGGCGGAGACAAACTGCTTGCGGAGAAGGGGATCGAAGCAGCAATAGCCTTTTTGGGTGGTAGAGTACCCCAAAAAGACACACTTGGTGGAACGGGGGAAAGCTTGTCGCGGGTAGCGGAGGGAGCGTGAACGAAGGCCGTACAGCCAAAGACACGGAGAGGAAGAGGAAAAGGTTCTTGGTGGGGGTAGAGAAGGGAGAAGGGAGTCTTCCCGTGGAGGACCGTGGAGGGAAGGCGATTAATGAGATTAGCAAGCGAGGAGCACAGCGTAGCCCCAGTAGGAGCGAGGGACGTGCATCTGCGTCATGAGAGTACGCGCAACATCAAGCAGGTGACGGTTTTTACGCTCCGCCACCCCATTCTGTTGGGAGGTGTAAACACAAGAGGTTTGATGAAGGAGGCCATGTTCGTGAAAGAACGTGGAGAACTCATGATTTAGATACTCCTTTGCATTATCAGAACGTAAGATTTTAATGGAAATAGCAAATTGAGTCCGAATCATATAGTAGAAAGATTGCCAAACAGAAAATAGTTCAGAGCGATCTTTTAAGAGATACACCCAGGTACAGCGAGTAAAATCATCGATAAAAGTAACAAAATAGGAACTGCCCCGACCAACAGTAAGGGTAGGAGCAGACCCCATACATCAGAATGAATAAGCTCAAAAATGCGAGAGGAGCCACGGCCTTGCTTCGGAGGGAAGGAGGAGCGATGATGTTTGCCAAGCTGACAGGCATCACAGTTGAGCGGAGAACCGGTAGGAGGTAAGTGGGGCAGAAGCTGACGAATAAGCCGAGGAGGAGGATGTCCAAGACAAAGATGCCACTGAAGGAGATCGGTGGAGGAGGAGTAGGCAGAAAGAGCGGAAACATCATCGAGAAAGTAGAGGCCGCCGCTCTCAGTCCCAGTAGCAATCGTCCGCTGGGTCCTCGGGTCCTGAAAAGAACAAGTAGTGGGAGTGAATAAAACAGAGCACTGAAGTTGCCGGCATAAAGTAGTAACGGATAACAAGTTGCACGGGAACTTCGGGACATAGAGGGTATCCTCCAAGCAAAGCGATGGAGTGAGTTGAACCATGCCCGTCCCATGAACCGGGGACGGGGAACATCCGCCACACGAACCGGGGGTAAGCGGTCATGAGTCTCAAGACGGGAGAAGCAATGGGGATTGCCCGTCATATGATTGGTGGCACCGGAGTCAATCAGCCATTTACCTTGGGTAACGGACGTGGGCACTACCTGACGTCGTGGCCACAGAGGCAGACGGCCGAGAAGAGGCGGAGGTAGTCATAGAACCCGGAAGCAGAAGAAGCCGCACGAACAGAGGCGGTTAGAAAAACAGAGGAAGCCGCGCGAACAGTAGCGGCTAGAAAGAGGCACTGCGGGGAAGAAGTCGCGCGGACTGAAAAGGCGAGCGAACAGAAGAGGAGGAGAAGAGCAGGTGACCGCGACCAAGATGCGGGTAAGAAAGAGACAACCCGCACGGTCAGGCAGATCACAGCAGCGGCAAGAAGGCAGGCAAAGGCACGACGGGGAAGAAGTCGCACGAACTGAGAAGCCCGAGCGAACAGAAAAGACGAGAAGAGCTGGCGACCGCGACCAAGATGCGGGGAGAAAGGAACAACCCGCACGTCAGGCAGATCACAGCAGCAAACCGCGTGGAGAGAAACAACACACGCGGACAGAGACAGAACGCAGCGACTAGGAAGTCGGAGAGGCAAGAACAAGAGGCGCGGCGACAACCAAACAGGTCGCCGCGAAAAAAGAGAAGTAGGAGAAGAGAACCAAGCAGGAGCAAGCCGCGCGAACAGGTCGGCGGACAAACGACAAGCCGCGCGGATAGGAACAGGCCGCGCGGATAGAAGAGAGGGCAAGCCGCGAAACAAGTCGCAGAATGCCGAAAAAGAAGTCGCGAACAACAGAGGGCGCACAGAATCAGGAGGAAATGACCGTGTGCTCTGATACCATGTTAGAAAGTAGAGACAAGAAGCGAAAAGACGAGAACAAGCGAATAAACTTTTGAATAATGAAATTTTATTATCCAAAAAAGATATCATTTACAAAGGTATGGCCTCCCTTATATAGAATGGAGGAGATAAGGAAGAGAGTCTACAAACAATGTGGGACTAAACATTTACAGGCTGAGCGGCTAGAATAGTGGAGACCGATCAGGCCGCGCGGTTTGACAGATGGGATAACCGCTCGGCAACACCAGCAGGATAGAACAAGCCGTAGAGAGAGACCGCCAGACCGCCGGTCTACAAACAGCTGGAACAGACCGCTAAGCCGCTCGGTCAACAAACCGCTGGAACAGACCGCTAAGCCGCCCGGTCTAATACTTCAACACTACTCGTCTTCAACATCGGAATGCTCAACCTCAGAGACATCTGCAAAACTGAAAATGGAGGTATCACACCCCAGGCTCTTGCTAACAAAGCGAAAAGCCTTTGAGACACCGCGTCGGAGCGCCAACTCGCGTATATCATCCATCTGAGGCTTCACCTCCTTTGACCAAATATCGTCACAAACCTCCTCCGCGATCAGGCTACGGTCTCGCATATAGTCCAACGACTCCAAGTACTTCATGAGCCCTGCAGCCTTCAGCTCTGGCGCATGGTCATCAGAGGATAGCGTCTTCACCTGCGCCTTCGCCGCTCGAAGATGAGTCTCGAGGCCTGAGACCTCCTCCCATTCCGCCTGTAACTGGGCTCCCAAGCTTGAAGTCTCCTCCTTCGAATGCTTCAACATCTGATTGGTCCTCTCCACCAAAGTATTCTCCACTTCCAAAGCCGCACAAGCATCCTCTAGCTCGGACTTCAGCTCCGAACCAACCCGACAGAACCGCACAAGGTCCATGTCATGTTCCTCCCATAAAGAGGCAAGCGAACTCGTCGTCGACCGAAGCTTCTCCTGAAGAGTAAGGTACCCATCCTTCAGGCTCACGTAATGATCATTCCAGGTCAGTGCAATCTGCACCTGGGTCTCTATCTGCACAAAAAAAGAGCAAAGTTAGCCTCTATAGCAAAAAATGATAAGGGAAAAAAGCCTGGAGAACAAACCAAATCCATACCGCATCGCTGATCGCCCTTAAGGAAGAGGTCATGCTCGAAGCAGCTACACCAACAGATGCCAGGGGACTGGGGAAGTATGTATCTGCACCTCAGGAGTAAAATCATGACAAGCATCAGAGGTCACCGCTGCCACCACATCAAGGTCGCGAGGGGGCGCCGACACCGCTTTCCTCTTACGGTCCCCTCCTCGAGGAGTCTCCGCTGCCAAAATACCACACTGCACCAACCGCTTCTCCTCCACATAAACATAAATACTGAACAGACGATTGACCAACTCACGAGGCTCAGAAAATCCAAGCACCAGGGAAAAGTCCTGCTCCTTCCCCCTCACACGGCGGCAACGATCGGGAATCATATCCCACACCTCAGGAAGACTACATGAATTCTTGACATATCCGAACAAAGTGTTGTCATGGCGACGGTCTTTGCGGGCCTCAAACTCCAACCAGGCCTTGTTACTGCGTACCTCCATCCGCTCGCCGCCATCGGAACGACCATCGCACCAATCCCGAAATTGGTCTAGGGAAAACCGGCCTCCATGCTCGCGGAAGAAAGCAACTAAGCCCATGATCCGAGCAATCCCGGCCGGGACGAACTGGGAAATAGGCACCCCACAAAACCACAAGATCTCAACCACCTCCTCGCACGGCGGAAAACGGAAGCCGGACCTCAGAGAAACTTCGCAAATCGTCAGCCAGCAACGAGGAGGATTTTGAACCCGCTCCTCAGGGCGCGGGATCCTCACTTCCAAATCAGCAGGAAGCTCATACTTCTTCCTCCAAATATCCACGCCATCTAAAGTCAAAGAGGAACGCAAACGCATTGGGCCGGAGGAATGCTTCGAGACCTGCACTGAGCAAAAATCAAAAGTTCAAGAAAAGCGCGACCAAGCAACCCAAGTGGCACGCGAAGAAAGGCGCCTGCGCAAGAATGCACATAGCAGGGGCATTGCACGCCACGCGACCAGCGCACGCAAACCGCGCGCACGCAGCCCACACGCGCGCAAAACCCCGCTCACGCGTCCAAGTCCCCACAAGAGCCAAAGGAGGAAGGCGACCGCAGCCAGCAAGTGAACGCAACCAGAAGAGCCAGAGCACCGAAACCATCCCACACATTCCAACATCCAAGCTACTCCTGCGGCGCAGCCTGTTGCCCGCCGGGAGTCATAGTCTCTCTCTCTCCCCAAGCTGTAACGGGAGCGGCCTGTCGCCCCGATTCTCCAACACACTGTAAACACCGAAATCTAGTGGACTTTGACCGGCACAGACCCGGTCACGTGGTTTTTTACTCATTTAAGGAGTTTTTCCACGTCATCACATCTTGTGTCAACTTTCTACTTTTATTGACTGTGCGCGCGCTCGTACGCCTCGTGAGCTAAGACGGTTCGAACAAATCCGGCCCGACCGGAACATCGAGTTAATCTGCAACAGTTATTAAATACATGTGCCAACATATAAAATCTACACGAACGAATTATACACGGAGCTTTTGAATATACATATTTACACGAGTCTTTTCAAGACGGGCTATTTTCACAGGGAGCAGTAATTCGTTTTTGACAAGATCAAATAGGGAGGAGATGCGTGGGCTTGTGGTAGGTGGGAAGGCTCGACCACAGTCTATTAACTCTTGAAGAGTAGGGAGAAGGGGCCTTTTGACCTATCTAGTTGGAATGGCTCAAATTTAGGGTCTCTAATCATAAACTGGGTCTAACATGTCAAACTGAGTTTGATCATACAAGTTTCACTCCCACAATCCAATTTGGAATAATCGAGTCATTATTTGTTTAATCGACTACTTGGTCAACTTGACTTGTATTTCACCCAATTCGGGTTTGTTGAGCCACCTAAATGAGTTAGGCAATTCATCTTACCCAATTCAAAACTTTGAGGTGTTTCCAAGTCAGTCAAGAGCCAATGACATGTAAGTTATTTGTTATCAGTGGCCACTAACGAGACTCTGAAAAACTCGGTAATGAAATCTTTTCGAAGTCATCAAAAATGCTCCACGCTAAATGATGTGTGGATCATTCACTTTAAATTTCTCATCTCAAATCTCAAAGAGTTTATCAGAAAACATTCAAAGGATTAACTTTATCGACGTCGCCGAAATGAGGGAAGACATATTAGAAAATCAAAACACATGTGATATAGATTTACATGATTGACCCTGGTATGAGCTGTAACGACTTAGGAAGGACCCCTAGCGCCGCCCGACCCACCAGCAACCCATGGAGGACCCATGACACCACGGTGGTACACCCGGAATCTACAAGGCCTGCAGGTCGTACACCCCAACCCATCACTATGCATGTTTCTCAGCAACAGTAGGTTGTTGGCACGGAGCTTCGAACCCGCAACCCTTGATAACACACTCCTGCAAACAGGGTTATCACCAACTGAGCTGCAGCTCAGCTGGTGATGAGTAGTGGTACTAAAGGCTACTTGTCAAGGTTGCGGTTCGAGATACTGCGGCAACAATGCACCGTGCTGATAAACAGGCCGAAGATGCATTGGGGTGTACGACCTGCAGGCCTTGTAGATTCCGACTGTACTACCATAGTGCAATGAGTCCTCCATGGGCTGTTGGTGGGCCGGGCAGCGCTAGGGGTCCTCCCTAGGTCGTTACAAAAAGCACATTGCATTGTTGCCACTGGGTCTCGAACCCGCAACCTTGATAAGAAGTCTTTAATACCACTCCTCATCACCAGCTCAGCTGGAGCTCAGTTGGTGATAACCCTGTTTGCAGGAGTGTGTTATCAAAGGTTGGGGGGTTCAAAGACCCGTGCCAACAACCTACTGTTGCTGAGAAAAATGCACAGTGATGGGTTGAGGTGTACGGCCTGCAGGCCTTGTAGATTTCGGCTGTACCACCGTGGTGTCATGGGTCCTCCATGGGCTGTTGGTGGGCCGGGCGGCGCTAGGGGTCCTCCCTAGGTCGTTACAAAAAAGTGCACTTTTTTTGTAACGACCTAGGGAGGACCCCTATCGCTGCCCGACCCACCACCAGCCCATGGAGGACCCATGGCACCACAGTGGTACAGCCTGAATCTACAAGGCATGCAGGTCGTACACCCCAACCCATCACTATGCCTGTTTCTTAGCAACAGTAGGTTGTTGGCACGGGGCTTCGAACCAACAACCCTTGATAACACACTCCTGCAAACAGGGTTATCACCAATTGAGCTGTAGCTCAGGTGGTGATGAGGAGTGGTACTAAAGGCTTCTTATCAAGGTTGCGGGATCGAGACCCCGTGACAACAATGCACCGTGCTGATAAACAGGTCGGAGATGCTTTGGGGTGTACGGCCTGCAGGCCTTGTAGATTTCGGTTGTACCAACGTGGTTCCATAGGTCCTTTATGGGCTGCTGGTGGGCCGAGACATTACAAAAAAGTGCTTTTTGTAACGACCTAGGGAGGACCCCTAATGCCTCCCGACCCACCAGCAGCCCATGGAGGACCCATGACACCACGGTGGTATAGCCAGAATCTACAAGACCTGCAGACCATACACCGCAAAGCATCTCCGACTGTTTATCAACACGGTGCATTGTTGCCATGGGGTCTCGAACCCGCAACCTTGACAAGTAGCCTTTAGTACCACTACTCATCACCAGCTGAGCTGCAGCTCAGCTCGTGATAACCCTGTTTGCAGGAGTATGTTATTAACTATTGCGGGTTCGAAGCCCCGTGCCAACAACCTACTATTGCTGAGAAACAGGCACAGTGATGGGTTGGGCTGTACGACCTGCAGGGCTTGTAGATTCCGGGTGTACCACCGTGGTGCCATGGGTCATCCGTGGGCTGCTGGTGGGCCGGACGACACTAGGGGTCCTCCCTAGGTCGTTATATGAGCTATGTCCCGGGGAAGATTTTTAAATAACCTAACCCTAGAAAGAGAGAACGTTTATATAACACAACGCACATTTATAAAATACCCATAATACTCCAAAATAATAATGGAGAATCAGCGTTATTGCGGGTCACCCGGTTTTCTTCCGGTGCAGAGAATCAAAACGCCTTACCTCAGAGTTGGAACGGTTGCGCAAACAGTCAATGAAAATCCAGCAGCAATGATAAGAGGCATTTTTTACCATAGAAAACACGAAAAAGGTGAAAAACATGTGGTCGGAACAGTGTCTGGCCAAAATTCACTTTTTTACCTTTGAGTTAACAAGTATAGGAAGTTTTCTCGGAGGATGACATGTCACCACTCCGTTATAAGCTTTGAATGTAGGAAGAATGAAAAATAAAAACCAAGTCCATGAAGTTTGGATGATTTCGTCTACGGAGCTTGTATTGGAGCGTCCACAAAGCTTGAGTGAGAGCGTTCTTGTGAAGAAAAATGCTAAGTCCTTGAAGACTTGAAGTGTCTTCATGTGAGCATCCACAGGAGCGCTTTCTGGTGCCTTTTCCCGAGCTCACACAAGCGTCTAAGTGTGCGTTAGACGTTGTGCACGCTAGAGAGGGAGCTGAGCTAATTCAAGCGGAGAAACGATTTAAGTGTCACGTTCTTGCCGAAAAATCTCAGAGAGCTATCTAGTCTCTGGAGTTATTTGTCCTCAAATGAAGGCCTCTGTTTGTTTCGACTTTTCTTCTCCTTTTTAGCGTTATCTAGTCTCTGTGCATTTCGACGTTTCTTCTTCTTTTCGGTGCAGAAAAAATGACACTGCTGAAAATATCTATTTGACAAACCACAACTCTCTACTCTCAGTGCTCTAAAATAATTTTAATTTTGGCTTTCAACTTAATCACAACCCACTCCCTGCATTCCCACTGCTAACATCCCCGACAATCTAAAATACCACCATCGAAACAAATAAAGTATTGTCATTGTGAGCAAGCTTTTAAAAATCGGACCGGACAGGCCGGTCGGACCGGTCGAACCGCGGAGCGGGCACCATGCCGGTCCGGTCCAGGTAAACAAACTGCCTCATCCACGGACCGTTCAAGAACAGCGGAACCAGGCTGGCGGATCGGTGGGTCAGGAACCGGGCGCAGTTTCACACAACCGGACGGGCCAAAGGCCCTATATTAAAAGAGCAGAAAAATTGAAAGCGAGGGGATTTGAACCAGATTTGAACCTGAACCATTACTAGATTAAGTGAATAGCAGACCACCTAGCCAATTGATTCTTATGGTTTTATTCTATAATATATTATATATATACATATAAATAATAACGTATATATAAAATAAATATATATATACGAGTGACAGGCACGGGCCTCCGACCCTCGTGCCCCACGTGAGAGTACCCAGTCGCAGCTGGCTTCGTCCGGCCGCGCCGGGCTTCACCCGCCCCCGGCGGGCTTCGCCCCTGTATAATATTATTTATACTATATATTTATCTATACTATATATTTATATAATATAATGTATACTATAGATTTATATAATATATAAATATATGAGTACTCAAAATGACCGTAAAAAATATACATAAATATTACAATTTTTATTTTGTAAAACAATATACGTTTTGACCTAAAAATATTAATTTTGACTTTAATAAATTTGATTATTTAATGTCATCACCTATAAAATACCACTGATATGCCTAATGATAACCTTCCTTAAATAGACCGCTGACATGCCTAATGACAGCCTAGTATAGTAGGTGTAGGAGATCTACTAAAATTTTTTTTAAATTTAAATGAATTTTCATCATTACTTCTAATTTTTTGATAGTGTAATTACTTGATTGGAAATTGTATTTTAATTTCTTTGAAATAAATTATAATATATGCAAGTCATTAAAATATAAAAATGAGGACGTAATTGGTATTTTTGAATGTTTCACCAAAGACAATTTTTCCCTTATAATAGTGAAAGATATATGTAACGGTTCGACCCCGGTTGAATCGGTTGGATCAGTTGGACTGGTTCAACCTTAAACTTTTCCCTCTGTCTGATTTTCAAAACCTTAGTTGTGAGAATTTCTTTATTACATAAATAAATTACTATTTGTATAACGGAAGCGGAAAATGAAGGAAAAAGTTCATTAAATTTTGTTCTCTTTAATTCGCCACAAAAACAACTTACTGACGTCATTTTGAATTTTTGAGTAGATTTTGAATTTGGGCTTCTCAGTTGATATAATTTTATTCTCAAAACGGTCAGTGCAAAGTTTCATACAGAAATTGGTAGCTTAAGAACACTTGGCGTGCACAAATACTAAGAATGATTTCTTTGAATTGAAAACTTAATTAAATTCGGCTTCAGTTTGTTTGGGGTATTTATATATCTTTACTATATATATATAAAGAAATACTAAGACCTTAGCATTGAAATATAAATTCATGCAATTAATGAGGCCCGTTCAATTTGATTAAGTCATAATTCTCAACTGTTCAATCACACAAATAAATCATGGCCGTCTGTATAGATTTTCATAGGGATCCTAAATCTAGGATACTAGGATGTCCCAAAAATGGATAGCTTAAAAAAAACAATCGAGGGCGGCTGGTGCGGAGTCCCGTGCCTATCACTAGTGTAGGAGAAATGAGCCTTTTTTTAATGTTGTGATTGCACGGTGTAACATGGTCAGCATCCAAATCAATTTCGACGATCCGTTATCTACTTCGCGGAGAAAAAAGCCCATATCCCACTACATAAAGACATCAAGCCGTAAAATTCAAGCCCAACAGCAGCGAGGCCAGCCAATTTTGAGTTTAAGCGAGTCCAATATCAGAAAATAAACTGGTATGATAATCTAAATTCTATTTAAATACAACAAGAAAAGAGTGTATATGCTACTAACAGGGGTGCACATAAAGACTCCGGCCCCGGTCCGGGACCGGTCCTGGGGTCCTTTGGGACACCGGTCCGGTCCGGGACCGGTTTTTCCTTTGAAAACCGGGACCGCCTGGGACCGGAAGGACCGGTTTTAACTGGTCCTAACCGGTCCTAACCGGTCCCAGACCGGGACCGGTTAATTAAATTAATTATTTTAATTATTTTTATTATATGTTATTATATTTCGTTTATAATAATTTAATTAAATAACATGTAATAATTTGAAATGCAAAATTTCAAAGCAAATAAAATTTTTTATTAAATTTGAAATAAAACTACAAAATCAAAATATAAATTACAAATTATAATACAAAATCAAAATACAAATATTTTTATTAAATTTGAAATTATAATACAAAATACAAATTCAAAAATTGGAGTTGAGACTTGTACTCGTCTTCAACTCCGGAGTCGATTTTGATTTTGAACTCGTCTTCAACTTCAACGTCATTATTCTACGGCGCTCCCCAGATTTAAGTTATTAAACTCGTCTTCAACTTCAGACTCACTGTCTTCAATTGACGAGGCGTGTTGTCTCCTCCTTAAAGCGTCCAAATGGTACTTGTAGCAAATGCAAACCTCCAAAGATTCTTCGGTCAAACGGCTCGTTCGCTCGTTCAGAATCCTGCCACTTAAAGAAAACGCAGACTCCGAAGTTACCGTACTAGCTTGGATGGTTAGTAAATCACGAGCCATTAAGACCAAAATAGGATAATTATTAGATTTAATTTTCCACCATTTTAAAATATCAAAATTTTCTATTTCGTACGCGGTCATAAAATCTTGAAACCGTGTTTTGCTATATAAACCTAATTTGTTTAAAGTACTCGAAGTTCGTTGTTTTTTCTTCGAAGCTAATTCTAAAAATCTATTTTTTAAAATATCTTTTGTTCGAGTGGCGGTGGATTCCTCGCGATGTCGCAATCCATATAGTTGATCGTAGTAATTATATAGACGAGTAAAATCAGAATTAAAATTTGAAACACTAACGTTGTGAAAATCACTAGAAGATTCGTTTAACTCTAAATTTCGATTAATTTTCTCTATAAAATTTTCAACCCCGTCTACACCCATTAAAGGGTTTAAAGCCGCAACACAAGAAAACATAGGTGGCATATGCGTATAATATTTTAAAAACTTTTCCTCCATTAATAATATTAACGGACGCCACATTGGGTTAATTTTGTAAGTTTTAAACGTTTCAGTAATTAATAAAAAAATTCAATAACAAGCAAGCTAGTAAGATAATAAACTTCAGATAAAATAGTTGTTGCCCGATAAAAACTTTCTAATAAGTTTACGTAATCTTCGATTATAGCCCAATCTGACGCATCTAAATCATGTGATTCTTCTACACTATTATAAAATTCTATCAACAATGATTTTTGTTACAAAGCCCGCTTTAACATTTTTTACGTGAAATTCCATCGCACCAGCATATCATAAGATGGACCCAAAAATTTTTTACCCTGTGCTATAACAATTTTTTTGAAATCTTGTTTTCGTCGTTTTGAAATATAAATAACTCGTAACATAGTATGTATTTTAATAACATAATTTTTCATGAAAGTTAAACTATCTTGCAAAATTGAATTAAGAACGTGACATACGCAACGTGTATGAAAAAAATACCATCTAGCATAGGTTCCAAATCATTAATCAAATATTTAATAGTATATTATTATTCGAGGCGTTATCAAACGAAATACTTAAAATTTTATCTTTTATTTTAAAATCTCTAATACACTTAATAATCACCTGATAAATAGCTTTACCGGTGTGCGGATATTCAAAAACTTCAAAACAAATTATACGTTTATTTAATTCCCAACTATCGGGATCGATCCAGTGACAAGTTAAGCAAATATAAGAAAGTTCGTCAACTAAACCGCTAGTCCAAACGTCGCTCGTTAAACTAACTCGACCGTCGAATGTTTCAAAATAATTTTGTAAATAAAATTTTGATTGCAGGTAAGCTTGTAAAGCATCACGTCGAGTTGTAGTACGACTTACCTGTTGATATTTTGGTTGGAGTGCTTCGTGTATGTAAGACGTCATTTCGTCGTTGTCGTAGTGGTTGAACGGAAGTCCGCTTTTGATGACATTCTCTATTTGTCGCTCCCGTTGCCGAGCTTGGTCATACGTCCAAATGTGCCCGGTCGTCGAAATTTAAGCTTGGTTGGCCTCCGACGGGGCTTGTTTGGAAAGACACGATTTGTTGTGTCGGGCGAGCGTTGTGTTGCTACTGTTAGCGGCCATAAGCTTCGCGCAAAGTTTGCACTTCGCCTTAATTTCGCCGCCGATCCGCACTTTATCGATGTTATCCCATACCGCCGCTTTATGACGGTGCTCAACGATCTCATGATCGACGGACGCTGACGAGGACGCCGGCATGGAGGACGAGAAAGCCATTTAACACAAATATGAGTGTGAGAGAGAGTGAGAGAGAGAGTGAGAGAGATAGTGAGAGAGAGAGAGAGAGAGTAAGAGAGAGAAATGAGGGAGGGGGGGGGGTTATAAGATTTAAATTAAAAAAAATATTTTTTTATTATAAAAAAATATTTTTTATAATAAAAATATTTTATTATAAAAGAGCCGTTCGCGGCTCTTTTAATGAGAGCCGTTAACGGCTCTCATTAAAAGAGCCTTAAAAGAGCCGTTAGGCTCTTTTCCGGTCCCGACCGGTCCCGAAACCGGTCCCGGACCGGGACCGATTTTTACCCTTAAAGGGAGGACTGCCAGGGACCACCGGACCGACCCGGCACCGGACCGATCCTAACTGGGACTGGTCCCTGTCCGGTCCCGACCGGTCCGGTCCCGGTTGGGACCGGTTTTTATGTGCACGACTAGCTGCTAATATGCCCAACATTTTAAAAACAACTTTATGATAATCTATATTCTACTTAAATACAACAAGAAAAGAGTGTATATTCTACTAATATGCCCAACATTTTAAAAACAACTTTAAAGTCCTCACAGTATAGGCCGCCACCGGCGGTCGCGGGGTCGTCGGTGGACTTCGGCAGTTCCTATGCCTGCGGCAAACCTAAACAGTGGCTGGTAGTTTTTAAAAAATTACAATAAAAAACCCGAACCATCCCAGCGGGTTTGCCGGGATCGGGCCACTCCGCCGGGGCCTGCAGGGGCAGGCAAGACCACAGGATGTTGTGTTTTATTTCTATTTTTTAATTATCCTAAAAATCAAATGTTAAAAGAGTTTAAATTATGAAAAAAAAAGAAAAATAATAACTAAAAATTAAATAAAAAATATACATAAAATGTAAACTATTTTAAAAGTAAATTCAACAAAATAATTTTATATAAGGTCGTTGGTGCCGGCGAAGCCCGCCGGGCCCACACCTGGCGGGCGGGGTAGAGATGCGCGGGGCACATGGGGCCGTGCAATATCACTAGTGTGTGCGTATATAATTATTTAATCCCTCCTCAGAGTTAGCATAATTAAAAATATAATTATTCAAATCTGAATTATGAATAAGCATAATTAAAGATTGCACATCTCAAACCTTTAAATTTACCAATTTTTCCTTGTAAATTACATTGTATATTATGCATATAGAAAAAGACCTCCCAGGCATGCAAAAAAGGCCCGACGGGCCTAGGCCGTACCCGGGCCTAATAGCCTCGGGCGTTTTCTCTTTCAGACAGAAGCCATAAAACTGGGGCCAACATGACCCAGCTTTTAATTGGTAGGGCCACGCTCCACCATTGAATGCTAGAGCATGGCTTCAATAATTAAAAGTTGGGGTGCTGCCCCAACAATTAAATGCTAGGGCGGCGCCCCAACAATTGAATGCTGGGGTGGCACCCCGACATTTAAATGTTAGGGCACCGCCCCAGCATACTACCCGGCTTGTTGCCCGGATGGGTCTGGGCCCTGGCCGGGCACCAGGTCGGACTTCAATAAAAAATGGGGCCTTGTGAGCCCACTTAAGCCCGACCTGGGTCTGGCCCGGGCAAAATCGGGGCCCAGACCCGTGCAGACCTGGGCCGGGCAATCGGGCTAAGGCTTATTATGCACCTCTACTCCCTAGGATTCCCTCCATGGAATACTTCGTTGCATAAATGTTATTAAATGTAAACTTACAATGATGATTTTGTAATTTCAAAAGATAAAGGGTGCATAAATATTATGTCGAAAGAAAATTGTTACTGAAAACAATAAATCGAACAAAATTCAACCAAATATGATTTACGTGGTTCTGCGAGGAGCGCACCCACGTGGAGAGGCTATTCATTATCAACGAGTGAAGAAAAAAAAAGATGCTTTCATAATTACAATTCCACATAAATAATAGTTCTAGCACCTTTTATTTATGATGAAATTAGGGTACACACAAAAAGACAAAAATAATCATAAACCGACAATCTCCACCTCTTATTTTATTAAAAACAAAAAATTAGAGATGACAAAATGAGCAACAACATCAGATCAACTGTACCAAGGTGGTTGCCCCTATATACCTCCTTCATATGGGATCAAGCCAAGCGAAGGTCTTCATAAGTGCCCCACAAGGCCCACATCTCTAAGCTTGATCGTTCACCAAAATTTTGCAATATGTGAACTTCAGGACTGAAAGCACCTTCATGAGTATGCATGCAAGATTCTCCTTGATATCAATCTTCTCCAAGAAAACCTTGCTGTCTCAATCAAGTCCCGATCAAAGAGGCGTCTTACATCATGATGTACTGATTTGTTTTCATAAACCGCACTTTGGCTGTCACAAAAAAAATTAAAGTTATATGCTATACACCTAGATCATTCAATAGGTTATGCATCCAAATGACTTCTTTCATAACTTTTTTTCTTTGCCATGTGTTTAACCTCTGTTGTAAATAATGTCATTGTAGATGTTAGAGTGGACCTCCACCTCACTGGATCACCTGCAAATATGAATAAATGTCTGGTTGTAAACATGCGCCTATCTATATCATTTAAAAAATCAGAATTAGTGTTGCCCATACACAACCATACACTAGATAGTTGTCTCTCATACACTAAGCCAACACCACATGCACTCTTAAGACACCTCAGAATTTATTTAATAACCTACCAATGACTCTGACCTAGATCATGTATGAATCTGTTCACCACATGCACCAATAACTTATGCAATATTTATTATTGTATAAATGATGAAAAACATCAAATTGCCAATTGCACTAGCATAAGAAACTAGCCTCATCTTCTTCCTTTCCTGGTCACCTGTAGGGCAAAAATTAACACTCAATAGAAAATGCACTGTCAATGAAAAACTCACAGGTTTTATAGTGCCATCAATACCAAACTTCTTCGGCACCTTCTTAATATACGCTTTTTGAGTGAGTCAAACCTTTTCAACTTTCTTGTTCTGACAGATCTCCATCTAGAAGATTTTGCGAGCCACACATAACTTTATCTTAAACTACTTTGAAAGTGGACTCTTTATTCTGTCATTCTCTATCTAGCATGAAGAAGCAATCAACGTATCATTAACATATAATAGGAGATAAATGAACTCACTAGTAGCTAGTTTCTTGAAATATGCATCATGATAGTAATAACGCCGCGTGTACTTTTATCCCATCATAAATTGGTCAGATTTCGTTGACCACTTCTCGATGTCTTCTTAAAATCATTAAGCGACTTGTTTAACTTATTGATCAAGTCACTTTGAGTCTCATATCCAAGTGGTTGCATCATATAAATCTCCTTCTACAAATTTGTATGCAAGAATGCAGTCTTCACATCATGTTGCTCTAATACTAGGCAATAATGTGCTACTAAGGCCAAGAGAACACATATTGCTAGATATTTGACAACTGGGAAAACCTCTCATCATAATAAATACTTTCATGATAAGTAAAGACTTTGACAATCAATCTTGATATATAACACGCATAAACAACATATGGGATCCCACTTTCTAAGTATAGACCAATTGCACCCAATGACCTTTCTACCCGGGAGTAACTACAATAATCTCCAAGTTATATTTTTATGAAGATAAGACATCTTTTCATTCATAGCCCCCCTCCATATATCTGCTTCAAAGATCTCTATGGACTCTTTAAAGTGACATGGGATTTCAACTTTAGATGCTCAAAGTGTAAATGTAATTTATTTGCTCAATCAAACTTGCTTCAAGACATTTTGTATCCTAGTTCAGATCCTGACAATATAATCATGAATAAAATTCCTAACATTAACTTTCTCCACCTCCTGATCATCATCACCTGGTACCTCTTCAAAAGTCTCACCATGTACCTCATTAGAAAAATGAGGAACTAGTGAGACAAATGAAGTCACATCAAACTTTTTCTGAATAGTAGTAGTGATCATATTGGGTCTTTCCTCAAAGGGTTTAGCTTTGTTGAGTTCAATTTTTCAGATTTTTCATTTTCTAATTTTAGAGAATAAATTTCTTCTCTCAGTCTATCAATCTGAACTTTTAATTAACAATTTATAGTAATAAGGTCCTCTTCTTCTAATCTTTAGGTTAGATGTGTTCTTTCTTCTCTTAGAATTTTATGTGATTTTCTACTGCCAATTGATCTTGGCAAAAACCTTTTAATGCAATTTTTAAATCTTCAGAGGAAAAACCAAAATTCTTAAAATAAGTTACCACAATTTATTTTTCAGGAAGATTATTCTCATCTCCAGTAATTTTCAATGCCATCATGTAGATTTCTTCTTCTTTTCTTTCATCTTCATCAAAGTTAGATGAACTTTCTTAGATCAGTGTCACTCCAAGACTCTACCATGAATATCTTAACCTTCTTTTTGTTTTTCTTATAAGAATCAAACTTCTTATAATGCGTTTCCTTCTTTTGGACTTTGTCCTCAATAAAATTTGAACATTCAGGTGCAAAGTACCCAGATTTTCAGTATGGAAAACAAATAATCTTATTAGTTAGAGTTTTGTCATACCTTGGCTTTGAGCTATTTTTTTCCTTCCTTTTATAATCATTAGGCTTGATCCATTTCTTAAATTTTCTAGCTAAAAGACTCATTAACTCACTATTCATAGTCTTGCTTTCTTCATTAGCAGCTTTGCGGGCTATGAGCTTTTCTTTAGAAGAAGAAGAGTTTTTCTCCTTTACTTCACCTTCAGCTATATTTTAAGAAATAGTTCATATGATTTTAGTTTGCCAAAAAAAGCATCTGTGGTGATTTTTTGACATGTGACTTCTCTTATTGCCTAGATTCGTGTATCACATGAGCTTGAGAAGCGCATTAAAAGTAAACCATTTATATCGATAATAAAGATATCCTTGTCGACGCTTCATAGCTCACTGACAATGAGACTGAACCTCTAGTATATGTTTGCCACAGATTCTTCAGGGCGTACAAGCGGGAGGCCAGGAAGTCTCATATGGAGGCAGCGAAGAAAATTTTGAAGTATGTTAGGTCAACGACTTTGACATTGGGTTGTTTGAAGGTGACACTAGCTTTAAACTACACGGTTTTGCAGATGCTGGTTATGGTGAAGATGATAACAGTCAAAAGTCGACGTCATGGTATGTCTTAATGTGCGGATCGATGACCATCTCTTGACGTAGTAAGAAGCAAGACTCAATGTCTATTTACACCTCTGAGGCGGAGTACAAGACATTGTCTTTGGCGACTTAGGAGTGTGTGTATGATCGCAGAGATTGGTGGATGATATTTTTTATTAGGTTCATAAGCCTACTTTGCTCTGTGGTGATAACGAAAGTGCGTTGAAGCTTGTTACAAATCCAGTTTGTCACAACCGGACATATCATATAAAGATCAAGCGCCACATTATTCGGGAGAAAGTTATTGGTGGATCTCTTGTCGTTCAGTAAGTTTGGAATTAGGACAACGTCGCCGACATTTTCACGGTGTCTCTGTCTTTGGTGTAATTTGAGCGTCTTCGCTAGTTGCTCGGACTTGTATCTCGAATTCACTTTTAGGAGGAGTGTTGAAAATTTAAAATGAATTCGACGCAAGTCGATATCCCCTTTGTTCATTTTACAAATTGACGCAAGTCAATATCTCCCACAAGCTGGTCATAGAGGGCTTTGAAGTTTGTTACCGCCTCCTTTTTTTATCGTGGAGTTTTGGTTTGCCCTTTTGTGGATCGTTTTCTCTCCAGTTATTTTTTGTATGTATGTATGCATGGGCATATGTCCCGATACTGTTGTAGCGGACTTTAATTCTAAGTTGAAGCATA
Source organism: Platanthera guangdongensis (assembly GCA_039583875.1). Taxonomy (NCBI): domain Eukaryota; kingdom Viridiplantae; phylum Streptophyta; class Magnoliopsida; order Asparagales; family Orchidaceae; genus Platanthera; species Platanthera guangdongensis. Next base: position 287,638,651 of record CM077153.1, read on the forward strand.
TCCTGCATTTTATTTCATGTATTTTCTCATATTCTTTAAAATTTCACACAAAGTACTTGTCGTAAGTGAACATCAAGTTAGAGAAATCTAATTATGAGATGTGAAAATATTTCTATTCTTTAAATTATCATGTACAAAGTAAATGCATTTCTTGCTAGTATCACTAAAATTGTAAAGTATTTATGATCATTTATGCAATAGAAGATGGTATATAGCATGCTATGTAACTTATTATTATGATTTTATTATTTGCATATATTATGAATGATTGATTAATTGAGGTCATTAAATGAAGGAAAGATGGAGATATAATAAATTGTAAATAGTTATCGAAGAACTAAAATCTTAAGTTAGCGAGCTTGAGATTGGACTAATTAGTAAGGTCTTGTGTAGGAGAACAGTGTCAGCGGCTCTAATGTAAAATGTGGCTCCAATGAGAAATGAAGCTGCTATATTTCATAAAAAGTAGTGTCAAAATAGAATTCACCATCTTTCCATTGCTCCAGAGCTCCAAAATGAGGCTTACATGTGCTCAATCAAACCGAAGGCTTAGGTTACGTTTGGCGCAACTTATCGTAACTTATTTTCCGGTGAGGTTGGACAAAAACGTCATTGTCATAGAATGTATGTTTGATATCACAAATGTTACAAAAATGAAATTAGTTTGAGACATAAGATTTTGATATGACAATGATATTTTTGTCCAACCTCACCGGAGCAAATAAGTTGTGATAAGCCGTGCCAAACGCAGCCTTAGTATTGGAAAGTGATTATTAACAGGCAATTGTTATCGACAAACCTATTTTGGATAGGGAAGCCTGCATTGCTCGCGTGATACACAAGAAAGGAAGAATGGTTTTCCCCCATAATTTTTGCCTTAAATAAATCATGATTATTAAAGAATTTGTTTTTTAAAATTTGAGTTGCACCTGTTCAAAGTAGGTTTGCCCATAACAACTGTTTTCTTAATATCATCGGAGAGATAGGATTTGATCAGAGAGTAAGGATTAAATCTAAGAGTAGATCAATGAAATAATTATTAATCCATGGATGTCATGTGAAACTCAGGCTTCACTTGGTAGGTCAGTGGCAGTCAATAGCATAATGGTTACGAACCATCGTTTGTGAACGCTCGACCTCGGTCACATAAGGAACTGCATCCGCTTTTATGTTTAAGACTCTGTTTGGGGGGATTTATTTTCACCGGTCAAGCGGTTCGATTCATGCGGTCGTGACCGCTTTACCGGTGAAAATGTGTCCAAACATAGAGGAGCAAAAATACCTAGCCAAACAGACTAAAGAAATAAAAAAATTCAACCGGGCCGGGCTGCTCTCCAGACACAATAATTAGGCCGCCATATAGAGTCTGAATTGCAGAAAACCAAGAATTATAAGCACAATAATTTCACGTGAAACACGTACACTCAAGCAGCATGGCCACATGCCATCAAATCTTTCCAACCAAATCATATAATGCACCATGTGATTTCCCTTTTCTGTCTTTTATTTGTGTAACAGGAAATGTTAGCCAAATGCTTTGGTCATTATTTTTGATCACGACAATATATCACTAGAAGATATATAGTATTATTGGGCTACCATTAGTTACCCAAAATACTGTGCATTACCCAAAAAACTGGCATTCTAGAAACATCATATGTGTGTGTAAAGTGTTTAACCAAACAGTATTTTTGGAAGGGGGTAAAATAAAAAAAAATGAATGTTTAACCAAAGAGTATTGATAGGGCTCCCCCTGAAATTTTCAAGACAAACCGGTAGTGTTGAAATTTCACGAGATGATTAGGAGATAGATCTGATACCAAGCAAAAACTTCCAGAGCTATCAAGCTGACAACTTGATCAAGCGGAAAGCGGGAACCAGACGCAGGAACACACCAATCATAAACTGAGCTAAGTAAATCAGAGATAACAGAGAAGAATCATAAATCTTGTATTATCAACTATCTTATTTACAAGACTAGATATACATGACGAGACATGATTTCGCCAAGTACAATAGAGAAGCATAAAAGCAAACAAGTAAAACAAGCCGAGCGGACTGCCACAGAGACCGTCGAGTCTGCCGAGTCCGCTGAGACCACCAAGCTACTGCTGCACCACTGATCTACGGAGTCCGCGAAGTCCGCGGACAACCCGTTATTCTGTTGAACGACAGCTCAGCAAGCCGCCGCCGAACTGAAAGAACAGACCACCTAGCCCGCCGAGACCGGCAGACAGGTTATTGAACTTGAATTGCTAGAGGAGAGAAGATTGGCTGGCCGCAAATGCAACATGCTGCAAACCGCCGATTGTAAACCACAAGCTCCACTGATTCCTGACCGCAGTCAGAACCAGACTCCTGGCTTCCCATCGCTATTCGCACAACCTGCAAACAACAACCAGTTAAACCTTCTTAATCCACGCGAACTAGAAAACCGAGGCCGCAACAATTAATCCACGCTCAACTTACTATTCATTCAGTTACTGTTGATGTGACGAAGGTCCTATTTATAGGCGCGGTGAGGAGTGTGGTCACTGCCCTAATGGATAGAATCACCACCCCAGCTCGCAGCTAGCACTATGCAGTCCGCCTAGTCCGCAAGGACAAAGCCAGACACTAGCCAAACCGCCAGGCGCCAAAGCAAGAAGCCAGTCCGCTATCTGGCAGTCACTGAACCAATCTGCACGTTGCACAGAACGCAGACACAACAACAACCCACACACTGCACCAGTCCGCACACTACATGCAGACACAACACCAGCTCGCGTAGCCCGCGAACACCGCACCAACCCTCACAGCCCGCGAACACCGCACCAGCCCGTCACACAAGTCCAGGACCAACAGGCACAAGCCGCCCGATCAACCAGCGGACATTGCGGACTCTGCGAATACCTTGGACTTGTCACAGATTGTGACCAAGTCCAGCAATCAACCAAAAAAACTGGCGAGAACTTGGCGGACAAGAAGCCAGACTGCCAGCTCCCAAGACAGTCCGCCAACAACGAACATGGTTATCAACAACGGCTCCACCAGAGATCAAGGACACGGGCAAATGTCGATCTCGTGATCTTCATACGCAGTCCGCAACAAGCGGACTCCACGAACACAAAAGGAGACCGCCACATTCCTACGGATATACCACCTATCCGCCTGGTTACTTCAAAGAATAGCCTACTGCAGAACCACTGGTTGAACTGACTGAACACCGCCACCAGGTTGCAATAAACAGGCCGCCCAGGCCGCACCATCAGTCCTCCCAAGCTGCACCATCAGTCTGCCCAGGCCGCGCGGTCTGCCCGATCAACCCCCACTTTTACTTCACAACTTTCAATAGGTAGGTCTCCGGACAAGACTGCACAAGCGGTTCGACCCAACAAAGCGAGCCACACACATGAGCAGTGCCCGGTCAATGGGAGCAATTCCACCCCAAAGGGGGAAACCAAACTTAGCACGGGGGTGCGCAGAACGGGGGAGGGGGCCGCGGCGGCGCGCGGGCAGCGCCCGCGTTGCCCGTGCTATATGCTCTCTGGCTGGCTTTGCTCACATCCAGGCCGGCTACCCTCGCATTCAACGGGCTCTGCTCGAATGCAGCGAGCTCTTCCCTCTTGAAGCCCTTGCTCCGCCCGTTCTGCCCACTCTTGGATGTGATAGTCTAGGGTCACGATAATTCCACGACCTGACATTGCTCCCAGCACACACGTCCCCCGGAGCACTTGCCAAAATGAATGTGCGAAGCCCATCGAAGAGCATCGAGCATGAACCCGTTGGATGCATGCACAACCCACCTGGGTGCGATTGAAGCCCGCTGGAGAGCATCGAGCATGAGTGAAGCTCATGCGAAGATGCAAGTATCTTGTGTAAGTGATCTAAAATTTTAAGACGACATCCTTTCAAAAGAAGCTAAACAAGAAGTGATCTTATGTAAGGGAACTTAAATTCTAATAAGGCAGCCTTTCAAATGTACGTTTGGCAACATTCTCAAAAAATGGGAATCACTTGGAAATGTCACGCAATCTTGCGATCCAAGCAACCCGATCATAAAAATTAGCACGACCGCCGAAGATCATGTAGTTGATGGGGTAGGTTGGGCGTTGAAATCATGAAATGTTGTTTGTTGAAATTGCAAAGGATGAGGTTCCTGCGGTAGTAGCTCCAGTGGTGTAGGCTTTGGATGTAGAGAAACATTTATCGTCGATGTACAAACTGTTGGAAACGTGTATGGGTTCTCGCACAATCTCAACTCCTCTAACCGATTCTACTTAACATCAAATACCACAAGTCCAAACTGCGAGACCGCCACCACCAACCGCCTACCCGCGCGGTTAGCCTTCTGCGAGTAGCCCTCTCGCAGGGCGAGCTCCACCCAGCGACCTGCACCCTTTTCTCGCAAGCTACTGCGGGCTGCTCACCTCCAAGCGAGCTACAACTAGGCGAGCGGGCACGGCGAGACTGCCCTGGCTTGCGGCTAGACCACTACGCGCGAGCACACAACCCACAACATCCTCCTCTCGCGGCGAGACCTCCAAACTGCGAGCTGCACTCTTCCCGCGACGAGATCACCAAGTTGCCCAGCTAGATTAGCAAGCCGCCCGGCTAGGAGACTGGACACTCCTGCTAGCACTGCAGCGCTTCTCAAACAAAATCCGGAAATGGGGAGGATTTTCACTATCTCATCAAAAATCAAATGAACTACATAAATGCCTATTTATAGGCAAACAAAATCAACAACTTTATCTCTCCTATTTAATACGCACTCTCTCTCCTATTAATTATTCATACATAAAATATTTAAATACAAATATTGACTTGGTAAACCCAAACAAAGTCCAACACACTCCCCCTCAAACTTGGCAGCACATGAAGAGTTTGCCCTTCAGCTTCAAGAATGTCTCCACCTTCAATGCCTTATTGAAAATATCCGCGACCTGCTCACCGGTGGGGCAATACATCACTTTAACCGTCTTCAGCTCCACTTACTCACGTAGGAAGTGGTACCTCGTCTCGATATGCTTGCTACGTCCGTATAGCACTGGATTCTTTACGAGCTGGATGGCCGACATGTTGTCCACAAATATGGTCATAGGCTCATCCACTTCATGATGCAACTCCTGCAGGAGGTTCCTTAGCCAAATTGCCTGACAGGTACAAGCCGCCGCCGCGATGTACTATGCTTCACATGAGGATAAGGCAATCGTTACCTGCTTATTTGAACTCCATGAGAACACCCATATTCCCATATTGAAAGCGTACCCGGAAGTGCTCTTCCGGTCATTCAAATCTCCACCATAATCACTATCTGAGTACCCCACCAGCTTCAGCTCCTCGCCTGTAGAGTACTTCAGTCCATGACCTCTTATCCCGTTTATGTATCTTAGGATCCTCTTTGCGGCTGTGAAATGATCCTCCATGTGCCAACTTACCACCCCAACTGCATACATGATGTCAGGTCGGGTGAAGGTCAAGTAGCGTAGACTCCCCACCAAACTTTTGAATAAAGTAGAGTCTACCGCTCCTTCCTTCGACTCCTTGCTCAACTTTAGTCCTTGGTCGGCAGGAGTAGAGATAGGCTTGCTGTTCTCCATCCTGAACTTCTTTAGGATCTCCTCCGCATACTTCTTCTGTGAGATGAAGATCCCGTCTTCACTCTACTTCACCTCCACGCCCAAGAAGTAGTTGAGCTCTCCCAGATCCGTCATCTCGAACTCCTTATTCATCATTCTCTTGAACTCCTCATACATCGAAGGGTTGTTACCCGTGAAGATTATATCGTCTACGTATAGGCATACGATCATCATATCGCCATTCTTTTCAACCTTCGTGTAGAGGGCATATTCATGAGGGTTCTTCCTGTAGGCATGTTCTGCAGGTAAGCATCTATTCTCCCATTCCAGGCTCGAGCTCCTTGCTTCAGCTCGTACAAAGCCTTATCCAGCTTGCATGCTTTTCTCTCCTGCCCATTTAACACATAACCTGGAGGCTGCTCGATGTACACATCCTCCTCCAGGTAGCCATTCAGGTAGGTGAATACCACATCTATCTGCATGATCTTCCATCCATGATGAGCAGCCAGAGCAATGATCAACCGGATAGTATCTATCCGCGCAACTGGGGCGAAGACTTCATCATAGTTCACTCCTTGGACTTGCCGGTAGCCCTTCACGACTAGCCGCGCCTTATGCTTTTCCATGGCTCCATCTTTGTTCTTCTTCACCTTATAGACCCATTTCACCGCGAGGGGTTTATGGCCTGCAGGTGGATCCACTAACTTCCAGGTTTCATTCTTCTTTATGGAGGCTATCTCCACATCCATAGCATTCCTCCAAGTTCTTTCTTTGGCTGCTTCCTCGTACGAGTACGACTCAACATCTGCTAAGAGACAATATAAAGAAAAATTGTTAACAGTTGGTACCGTCTCCTCGTAGATCTCCTCCAATCTCCTCATCCGAGATTGAGGACGATCATCTTTGCTCCTGTTGGTGCTAGCTACACCAAATCTGCCTCCACTAGTACTTGCTCCACTTGAGTAGGGGGTGAGAGCTCCCCCTGACTCTCCGCTAAGTGGTGATGGTGGCTCAGCTCCACCCATCTCAGCTTCGGCTTCCTGACCACCCTCATCTTCATCATCATCATAAAAAAACATCCCCTTGATGCCCCTCACCGCTTCATCCCAGCTCCAGCTGCTACCTTCCTCAAACACCACATCCCTTGAGATGATAGCTCTCTTGGTCACCGGGTTGTACAGCTTATAAGCTTTGCTCATCGGAGCGTAGCCTACAAAGATACACTTCTCACTTCTGTCATCCAGCTTCTTTCTTCTCTGGTCCAGGACATGAGCATAAGCTACACATCCAAAGACCCTTAGGTGCTTCACACTTGGATTCCACCCACTCCAGGCTTCAAACAGAGTCATAAACTTCACACTCTTTGTTGGGCATCGGTTCAGTAAGTACACAACCACCTGTACTGCCTCCGCCCAAAACTTCTTCGGCAACCCCTTGGACTTCACCATGCTCCTTGCCATGTTCATGATGGTCAAGTTCTTTCATTCTACAACTCCGTTCTGCTGAGGTGAGTATGCCACCGTCAGCTGGTGAGAGATCCCACACTCTCTACAAAAATCATCAAACAGCCTAGAGGTGTACTCCCCACCCCTATCTGTCCTTAGCACCTTCAGAGGTTGACCACTCTCCTTCTCTGCCATTGCCTTAAAATCCTTGAACTTGTCAAGAGCCTCAGGCTTCTCTTTCAGGAAATACACCCAACACTTTCGACAGAAGTCATCGGTGAAGGTAATGTAGTACTTGCTTCCGCCCACTGAGGTAGTCTCAAACGGACCCGCAATGTTCGAGTGAACTAGTTCAAGCTGTCTTCTCGCCCTTCTAGACTTGTCTCCTTCAAACGTCAACCTCTTCTGCTTCCCATTCATGCATGCCTCACAGACCTCCTATGGAGGTAAGATCATAGGCAGTCCTTCCACCATCTTGGAGTGGGATAGGAGCTTCAACCTAGTGAACCCCAGATGACCCATCCTATTGTGCCACAACCATGCTTCCTCTTCTTCTTCTGTCCTCGTGAGACACACCATCTCCTTGACATCCATCCTTAGTGTGAAGAGACGATTCGTCGTCATCTTTAATTTTACTACCTCTCTCCCTTGATGGTCCTTCATGACCAAGGATCCATCCTTCAACATCACGCAGTACCCTTTCTCCTCCAGTTGCCCAAGGCTTAAGATGTTACTCTTTAAGCCTGACACATAGTGCACGTCATTTAGGTGAACCTCCATCCCATTTAAGCTGACTGCTATGACTCCTCTTCCTTCCACTGATATCTTCGAGGCGTCTCCAAAATTGACCTCACCACCATTTGGCTCTAGGCTGGTGAACAATCCCTTCTCTCCACACATGTGGTTACTAGCTCCTGTATCTAGGTACCACACTTCGTTCCACCCACCTTCAGCACCACTGTAGGTTAGGAACATCATCGGGTCACCACCCGTGTTGCTTGCTTCAGCGTAATGGTTGACTTCTCCTCCCTTCCTTGGAGCCCAACAATCGTAGCTCATATGCCCAAACTTGTTACAGTTGTAACATTATATTTGGGACATATCACCTCTACCTCTTCCTTGACCTCTTCCTTGGCCTCTACCTCGGCCTCTACCTTGGCCTCTTCCTCTTCCTCCTACATCTTGCCTCCAACCTTGAGGTTGTTCCGCCTCCCTCTGGTTGTACTGGTTCCTTCCCTGATCTCTTCCTCATCTTCTTCCTCTACCTCTTCCTTGGTTGCCTCGGCCGCGCTGGCCTCCTCCTCTTCCTGAGCTCTCTCCAAAATTTAGCTGAGTCTGGAGTGCTTTACCCAAGCCACTCGACTCCTCATCGTCCTGCAACATGCGGTACTTGTGAGCTTGCAGTGAGCCAACAAGTTCATCCATTGCCATCAGGGTGAGATCTTTTGACTCCTCAATCGCCACCACCACATGCCCGAACTTCTTAGACATAGATCGCAAGAGCTTCTCCATGAAACTTATGTCATCTGTCACCTCTCCATTCCTCTTCATCTCATTCGTGAGCCTCCGCAGACGGGTCACATAGTCAAAAACCTTATCTGCACTCTGCATCTTCATCACTTTATATTGGGCCCGAAGGGATTGCAGCTTCACCTTCTTAGCCTTATCCACTCCCTGCATGGAGCGTTGCAAAATCTCCCATGTCTCCTTTGATGTCTCCGCATCTGAGATCTTCTCGAAAGTCGCCTCATACACACATTGGTATAGTAAGAAGAGAGCCTTCTTGTCCCTCTTCTTGGACTCCCTCAACACCATCCTCTGAGCGTTAGTCAATGCCGCCTCTGATTTTGCAGTAAGCTCCTCAACGCCGTCCTCTACTACCTCCCACAACTCCTTTGAGGCGAGTAGCACTCGTATCTGAATACACCAGTTCCTATAGTTGGTTTTTGTCAACTTGGGGACTTGCCCCGGCATGGCACCTCCCATCTCCATCTCCACTAGTCACTAAACCTTCCGAGCGATTTACACACAACTTTCAGAGGTTGCAACCTGGCTCTAATACCACTTGTTGGAAACGTGTATGGGTTCTCGCATAATCTCAACTCCTCTAACCGATTCCACTTAACACCAAATACCACAAGTCCAAACTGCGAGATCGCCACCACCAACCACCTACCCGCGCGGTTAGCCTTCTACGAGTAGCCCTCTCGCAGGGCGAGCTCCACCCAGTGACCTACACGCTTTTATCGCGAGCTACTGCGGGCTGCTCACCTCCACGCGAGCTGCAACTAGGAGAGCGGGCATGGCGAGACCGCCATGGCTTGCAGCTAGACCACTACGCGCGAGCACACAACCCACAACCTCCTCCTCTCGCAGCGAGACCTCCAAACTGCGAGCTGCACTCTTCCCACGGCGAGATCACCAAGTCACCCAGCTAGATTAGCAAGCCTCCCGGCTAGGAGACTGGACACTCCTGCTAGCGTTGCAGCGCTTCTCAAACAAAATCCGGAAATGAGGAGGATTTTCACTATCTCATCAAAAATCAAATGAACTATATACATGCCTATTTATTGGAAAACAAAACCAACCACTTTCTCTCTCATATTTAATACGCACTCTATCTCCTATTAATTATTCATACAAAAAATATTAAAATAAAAATATTGACTTGGTCAACCCAAACAAAGTCCAACACAAACAACAACAGATAGGGCCCCATGATGCAGCTTGCCAGTCTTGTGTGATTTGTTCGTGGGGAGCAATTTGTTGGTGGGGAAACACTGTGTAATTGGTTGAGGAGGCGCGGTAGTAAATTAAATTACGGTGGTATGTTGGTCATGCATTCCATGTTGCCTTCTTGCGTGTTAAGTCACTTGGGATGCAACATGGTGTGGTCCAGTCACACATGCTCTCCTTGCTTGTGCGCTAATTCAGTTTCTTGCTCATTATGTTATGTGTTGCTCTTCTGTCATATGTGCTCTCCTTGCTTGTGCGTTGATTTAGTTTCATGTTTGTTGTGTTGCGTGTTGCTCTTCTATTATTTGTGCACTCCTTGCTTGTGCGTTGATTCAGTTTCGTGTTCGTTGTGTTGCACGTTGCTCTTCTGTCATCTATGTTCGTCATTGTTGCAAACAATCTCAAGCATTTTGCCGATATATTTGATATATATGTTCGGACATCCGAGATATTCTCCCAGTAGCACGGTCCATCTTACACTATTGTTCGATTTCTATCTATTCTTTCCAAACTCATTGAGATGTATATATCATATTCAGGAGTACAAAAGTATTGTTTATTCATTAATAAGGATGTTTAAAAGTGTGGAAGAGGTAGCTATTGAAAATTATACTACAAAGTTTGTGTGTGTGCGTGTGTGGGGGGTGTGGGGTGTGTGTGTGTGTGGGGGGGGGGGGGGGGAGGTTAGCAGATATAAGAATAATAAAAAAATCTACGAGGAAACTAAAGTGCACATTAAGTTGTCAGCCCAAAACCATCGAGCACATGCAATATGTGTGTCTGGGGGGCTGTCGATCGTGACCAGGCATGGTCACACTTTATAGTAGCGAGCGCGAATGTACATGGGCTTCATGTGGGCGGAGCCTGCTAAAATGAGGGAAAAATCGCCAAAAATCATCAAGCACCAACTAAGTACTGGAGCGCTCCACGGGGAAGTGCTCGAGCTAATGTACCCTTGTTGTAGAAGTTTCTACAACTGGATCTTCAATTCTACCAGCTCCATTGTCGCCATCCAATACGGGGTTCGATACACCGATCTAGCCCCAAGATCCAATTTGATGATGAAGTCTAATTCCCTCTACGGCGGTGCTCCTGAAAGCTCGGCAGGGAACAGGTTTGGAAAATCTGCCAATCTTGGGAGGTTGAGGCTCCATGAAATCCACAATGCCTCCCCTCCCCGCTGTAGATCACGCAAAAACTATTTCCCTCAGATTAGTGTCTTATCCACTCTCATCAAGCCTTTAATCTGGACCTCGTCAAAACTATCAGTTTTTAAAGTCACGACCTTTAGGTTGCAGTCTATGTTTGTTTTCTGCTCCGACAGCCAATCCATGCCTAAAATTATGTCAAACTCCGATAACAGCAGTAGTGCGGCCTTTAGGTATGTCCTCCCGCTCTATTCTTAAGATAATACGACCCTTCCTGCTTGTGCTCATGAATGATCCATTTGGCACTCTTACCTTTAGCTCAACCTGCGCAAAAAAGGGTTCCACTCATATGCTTCAGACAAAAGCATATAACAAGAATGAGTGTGATGCCCCAGTGTCGAACAATAACTTGGTGGGTACATTGAATACAAAAGCAAAGCCTAAGCATAAAACACAAACAAGAAAAGTTGTATAGAAAAAAAGAGAGAATATTTTATCTCACCAGAAACACAGATATTTTTGAATTTTTTTACATACTTGTCACCGCATTAGGCTGATGGGTGGCCTCTAGTTCCCCAAGTTGTGTGCCCATGGCTACACGGGAGCCATGCGAGAAGCATTGGATGATAGTTTGATGTTATGGTAGTCTAACTCACCAGGAGGGGGGTGAATAGGTGCCTTGCACTTTAATTAATTATTTTTAGATTTCAGCAGATATGTAAATATAAAACCCATACACAATAAACACATAATGATTTATAGTGGTTCCTCAAGGTTTGGGTACATCCACTTTTCCTTTACACATATCTAGCAATGAGCTAGACTAGGCAATATTCTCCAAACTTAGCTCAAAGAGCCTACAACACAAATCCCTCATGATTTTCAGGTCTCCTTCAAGACTCTACCTCAGGCACACAGGCTTACACTCAGGTTTATCAAGAAACCCTACCTCAGGTACACAGGCCTTACACTCAGGTTTATCAAAAAATCGTACCTCAGACACACATGCCTTACACTCAGGTTTTTATCAATAAACCCAACCTCAGGATCATATCCCTACCTCAGAGTACTCCAACTCCTACAACTCATAAACCCTCCAGGTTTCTTATCTCGGACTTAACTTCAAGTCCTACCTCAGGCATAAATGCCATACAACTCAGGCTGGGAATATAGCCCTACAACTCAGGCATAAAAGTCCTACAGTTCAGATTTAAAATAGATCCTACAGAGAAAGTATAGTTGAAATACAACAGAAGTCTTAATGAAGTTAGACCTTGAAGCTTTAGATCTTCTATTGTTCATGCTTTGATGACAAGTAACTAGAGCAAGTCCCTGAACAAATTAATCTTTAAGTTGCACAGGTTAGAGCTTGCTCCACCTTGATCTTCTTCTCTAGCAGATAGAAGAGGATCTTGCTTGAGTCTAATGAATGACTCTCCTTGTTCTTCTGAAAGTAATTAGCAAGAACCATCTTTATTTCTCTCAGAGCACCGTTGAACTTCTTTAGGTTTTCTCTTTGTATAATGACAATGTTCCATTGCCCTAGAAATCCCTCTTTATACTCTTAGATAATCTGCAACGTCCTTAAGAAATATCTTGTTAAAGCATGGAGAGGAATATAATAGTTTATCCCTACTTTTGGCGGCTGCGCCAATTTTGACTTCCGCTAAGCTGAACGGGCTCAACGGTAACATTTTGAATATTCTCCACGGTAATGTTGAGTAGAAACTTGATTATCAATGTTATCGACCTTAGCGTTAAGATCTATGACTTTCAACGGCTTCTCCACAGTATCATTGCGCATAGTCTTAATTCTTAGAGGTATTAGCTTTGGCGTTGAGACATGTTTATTCTCAGTGGAACTGCCCTTGGTCTCATAGTTAAAGTCAATAACAAATGTCCTGTATAGTCATAAAGTAGACATGCTATCAAATACAATATGCTATTCGCATTGGAGGTAATGCCTCTTCAAATCTTCTTCAAATCTTAGATGATTGAGGGCAATATTCTCAACAATCTCTCCATATTTGAAAAAGGCAGAACACTCAACAATGCTAAGGAGCATTAACCAATATATTATACTTTGATAAAAATATAACAGTAAGATTATGTCAATCACATGCATTATGTTATAACATTAAATGTTATCATATATAACTATCAAACAAAATTATTTCATAAACCAAAAAGCAACAAGCATATAAGCACACAATATTTCAAATTTAAATATAAAATCAGATGTCCAGATGAGATATATAAGTCCATCACGGGTTTTAAAATAACTATATCAACATAAATTTTATATATCATGATTCTTGCTGCTTGTCTAGTGGTTGGCTTGTTGAATTAGTTCACATCCTCTTCTAAGGAGAGCCTGAGAATTCTTCTTATGCCGCAGCCTTCCTTTCGGTTTGCTTTACTTTGTTATCTTGTCTCTTGAAATACAAGAAAGGCTTGGGAATGTACTTAGAGGGCATCCTTCGTGGATTGTTCTTACTCATCAAGTTTTCTTTGAACACCCTTTCTCTAAGAGACATACTTTCCAGGTGTTTGATCCACTCTTCACTTGGATATACACTATCAAAATCTTTATTATATTTCCATGATTGATCCATTCATTGATAATGATGTTCTTGGAATCATCACTCCAGTACTCATAATTAGGATCTTCATCTTGTTCATCTCTCTGCTTGGCAATATATTTATCATGTAACATAAGGCTTTCTCTTTTCCTCCTTGCAGCAAGTTGTGCAACTTGATCAACTCTTGCTTGAACTAGAAAATCAAAATTTTTAGGTCTATTTTTGTCCAGCAGGGGCAAATTAAGAGCAATTCTTGCTCCCGAAAGGACCCTTAGGGCTTGCTCATCATTGTACTTCTCCCTCTTTTTGGCTTCTTCATTGATTCTATTGTCCAAATGGAGAGTCTTGGTTTCAAACCTACTAGACAGTGTATGGAATACATTTTCCAGATCATCAAGAATGGCATCTCTATTTTGAATTTCTAGTCCCATAGCCTGTACTTGAGTGGAGTATATATACTATTCAACATGATCAACTCATTTCTTGATTACTTCATCAGTTTGGCTTACCCAGTTCTTCATACTTTGTAATTCTAGTGCAAAATCCTTTAAGCTGTCAACTATTGATTTCAAAATGGTGATATTTTGTTTGACTGTGCTTGCAGCCAAGTGAAACCATTTAGTAATCTCTTTGTCGATATGATCCATTTCACTTTTTAGAAAATTTAGATCAGACCTGATCTTTGCCTTTACTTTCTAAATCTCGGATAAGATTTCATCTTTCATTCCTTGTACAGATCCATCAATATAACTTTTCAGAGAGTTGACTTGCTCATCTAGTAGAGCCTTTATTGAAGAGAGGATGAAGCTATCAGTCATGTTGGTGGATGGTTGGTGTTGGGGTACTTGTGGAGTTTTAACATCAACAAGATGTGATCTTGTCCCTTGGTCCTCTAGACCATCCAACTCAAGATAAGTTGATTTTTCAGCCACCAGGGACACCGGTAGAACTTCTCATAGACCATGGACTTCAGTGTAAAGCTCCCCCTCAATTTGATCATCATTATCTAAGAGATGGTCAAGAGGATTGTCCAATGTGACCTCAATGATCAGCTCTTGCTCCCCCTGAATTGGAGCATCAGTCTTTTCTTGAGCCACTGGCTCTTCTTCATCCTTTTCCTTTGGATCATCTACGATCAAATCAATCTTGTCCTCGAGATTTTCTAAGATCTTATCTATCTTTTTCTAAAGACCATTTGTTGACTGCTCAGACTCCCCCTCAGCTGGGGCATTAGTCCTTTCTAGGACATTTTGTTCTATCACATTGGATGCATCATCAATTGCTGGAGTATCTTGCTCTTTTTTATCTGTGTCATGATCCAAATTTTCATTCACCTACACATAGAAATCATGAACATCATGTTCTTATTCATTTGAAGAGGATATGTCATGATTATAAATTGGTGTCCTATTGCCACCCCTTTGACTATATGATTCAAATTCAGAGTCACTATCCTACACTGTTTTCTTTCCCTTATCCTTGGTCTTATCATGTTGCTTTACAACTTGACTCTTGAGCAGGACTATGGTGAACCTTTTTAGAGTCTTGATATCAATTATTTTCATATAATGGATCTTTACCCCTTAGTTTTTGTTGAAATGCTCAAGTTAATCTTTAATTAGGTAGAGGGATAGTGTTCTGCCTAGGTTTGGAGACCTTAAGCAGTCAATCATCATATGAAATACTACAAGAGCCTAGTTAGTCTTTTTTTTGGAGAATCACCCTTGTGACATGCTCAAACAATGACATTGCTATGCTGTCATGGGAACCTATATTACACAGGATGGTCTTCCCAATGATGTTATCAATGAGTTTGCCTCTCTAGTTGAAGCATTTCCTATTCAGTGAACCATATCTCTCTCCATTGAATTCACACCGTTCAAGGGCTTATTCAATTTCTTAGGAAGATATTTTCTGATCCTCTTCAATGTCTATTGAAGGAAGGTTTATGGCTTTGGCTATCCTTTTGGGGTTGATCTTGATCTTGACATCCCCTACCTTGCTCTTGATGGTTTTCTTTAATGAGGAGAGCTTAGCATGAGAGTAAATTCTAGTACTTCTTATTTCAGAATTTGAGTAGTCTCTGATAGAAGAAACTCTAAGCTGACGGCTTCTAACATTCAGATTACTTCTTTAATCTCCTCAAAAACATGTTGGAATCCATTTCTCACCACTTCATATCCTTCTTGAAGATCCTTAGCAGCTTTTGGCGCCATTACTACACAAAATCGAGTTGCTGAGACGTTGAGAATGATAAGACGGTTTTGACGGCTTTATATGGCTTAAGTTTATGTTATCAATTGATCCTTGGATATATATATATATATATATATATATATATATATATATATATATATATATATATATATATATATATATATATATATATATATATATTGTACTACCACATATCCGGCGAGCAGGATCGACAGGAGCCGAGACAGCCACTTGGCACAGTTCAAACCTCAGGCGAGTCAGCCATGGGGGTGGCGAGTGCATCAGGGTTGCTCAGCTCGCCCAATTTGGGTTAAAGCAGGCGCGAGGCGAGTTGAGTAAGTGGGCTCGAACTCGCCCCTGTCTCTCCGTAGTAATAGGCGAGTGGGGCAGGACAGGCCCGCACTCGCCCCGGGCCATGTGGAGGCGGCGAGTGCTAGACCCATCGAGCACTCGCCGCCCCAGGCAAGCGGAAACTTCACGAACCACTCGCCCAGTGACATCTTTTACATTTCACCCTCGCTGGACTGTTAATATCCCCTCCAAACAGCGGAGTTGTGTTGTTGGCAGACCGATTTGGGCTGCATATATCAGTTTAGAACAATGAAGTTGGGCTATTGGCAGACCATTTTCAGAAATATATAAATAGGTCCAAGGTGGTACCTTAAAAGGCAAGCTTTCTAGTTCTCTAATTCCCAAAACTTCTTGTGCTTTCTGAGGTGCCATTAGCTCAGCACAGGCTAAGGAGGGGAAGCACTTTTAGATGTTTCCGGTGTATGGTGGGACCTCCATGATGGAGCCTTGGGTCAGTTTTAAGTTCTAAGTCTTCAATCAGTCAAGCTCGTTAGGAGAAGTAAGTGTGTGTTCACCCCTTCCCCAAGGGTCCGAACTCCACAAAAGCCATTTCTTGGTTTCAACATTTTGGTGCGGTAAGCGTGGAGTGTGGCTAGCACAGAAAATCTGAGTGAGCTTAATGACTGGAGGTGAAGGACAAGGATCTAACTGGGCCGACTCGCCACCTCCCCTACACTCGCCACCCTCAGGATGTTCGAGGACTTCATGCAGGAGATACGGAAGCTCGTCATGTTCACACTCGGATCTCACGATGTGTGCTCAACACCCGCCATCCTAGTGGTCGCTTCCCTTGCTCTGGGAAAGAATGCCCCCATCAGGCGACCTGGGAAAGAAGCAACAGAGGGAGGAAGCGAGTGGGATATACCGGGGTGAGCCTTGTTCCCCGGCTCGGCGAGTGCATGAAGGTACGGTGTGGTGGAGGTGCGAAATCTCCTGGCTCGCCTGGCATGAGAGGGGAGTCCCTTCAGCAAGCTGGTCTCATCTGCCCTAGTTCCAGATGGGTTCCGCGAGCCAGAGACGTCCTACTACACCGTAAGGGATGATCTGGTTCAACACATCTAGTGGTTTGAGGATGTGGTTTCGATCAGGCAGATGTCAGATGACTTTAAGTGCCAACTCTTCACCATAACTCTCAAGGAGGAGGCGAGGGATTGGTTCCATCAGCTCCCGGTCAGCTCCATCTACTGTTTTAAGGACCTGCGTCGAGCGTTCTTACTGAGGTTCACAACTTCCAAGAAGAGGAAGAAAGAGTCGGAGTCCCTGTTCCTCATGAAGCAGGGAGTGAATGAAACTCTGGGGAGCTATGTGGATAAGTTCCAAGAAGAGGTCCTCCAGGTGCAGGAGATGCCAGGGCACATACTCATGGCGGTCTTCGCCCTGGGACTGCAGTAGGGATTCTTTAGGATAGAGCTGAAGAGGGTGTCGTAGCTGTCCTTCAAAGAGCTGATGGAGAGGTCGGCCCGGGAAGTCATGGGAGAGGTGTCAAACCCAGTGTTTGCAAGGAAGTTAGCCAGGTGGGCTGCAGAGGAGGAGGAGCTAGGAGGTGGCAAGGGTCAGGAGGTCAGGAGGGTAGAGCCCCGACCACAGGAGCAACAGCAGTAGTAGTAGTAGCAGTAGAGGTGGGGCCGCCATGAGCCGAACAATCGGCTAGGCTGGAGGCAGCAAGACTGGCATGATCAGGGCCAGCGGTGAGGTTTCTACGGAGGGGACAATCGCCAAGGGGGACTGGGCCAGTTAAACCCTCCAGGTTGGAGGCAGGGCCAGAGATCTCCTCTCCCCGATCAACACTAGGGTATGGTGATAGCCCTAGGGAGGAGGAGGAGGAGGAGAGGAGTGCAGAGGAGGAGATCGGGAGGCAGAGCGGAGCTGCCCTACTATGACTTCCATAAGGAGGAAGGGCAAGCAACGACTACCTGCTCGGAGTTTTTGGAGATGAGGGAATCCAGGGGGAAGGCCTTGCAGTACCAGCAACACAGCCAGGAGGTGCGGATCGAGGAAGTCCTGCAGGGGGAAGAACAATATAGGTGCGAGGAGCAGGTCGATGTAGGAGGTCGAGGAGGGATCAGGGTGATCTATGGGGGGAGTCGAGGTCGGGTGCAAGGCGAGCCTCCACACCATGTATTGCCGGAGCATCGCCTCCACGTCCCAAACCCAACCCTAGATGGGAAGATTACCTTCTCCCAGAAGAACATGCCGGATCACAAGGATCTGTTCTACGATGCGCTGGTCATTCAGGCCGCAGTCGAAAACTTTACCGTCTACCAGATCCTCGTAGATAATGGGAGCTTCGTCAACGTCATCTTCAAGAAGGCATTCAATGCGATGAAGGTGGAAGGCAGGAGTGTGTTGGCCTCGGATGGGCCCTTGTTTGGATTTTCCGGGGAGAGGAAGGAGGTAGAAGGAGGAGCTGGGCTCCATGTTACCTTGGGGGGCCAGTCCAAAAAATGCAGGTTAGTCATCGTGGATGCCCCTAGTAACTACAATGCCATATTCAGACGACCCCTCATCAGCTCCTTCCACTACGTACCAAGTCCGGGTCCAGGGAGACCCCGAGGTGGCAATGGAGTGCTATGTGAAAATGGTCGACTCCATCTCCTAGCAAGCAGGAGCCGAGGAGATGAAGAGGAGGATGGAAGAGATGTCTAGCCAGGAAGCCATAGGAGAAGCTGAGGAGATGGAAGTGAAGGAGGAAGAGGTCCGATCCCGTGTGCAGGTGGAGGAGGAGGTGCTGGAGGAGCATACCGAGGTGATGGTCGTGGAGAAGCAGAGGAGGAAGTTCTTGCCACAGGTGAGGGGGCCTCTGGAGAGTGGGAAGAGCAGTCCCAGCTGGAAGCAACGTAAGAGGTGGTGGAGATGGAAGTTCTCACTCAGGGAGGAAGGGTGGAGACGGTGCGGATCAGCGGGGGTCTGAGCCAGAAAGACTTGGGGAGGATGCTGGAGTGCATCCAGAAGAACATCAACATCTTTGCATGGAGCACAGCGGACATGCCAGGGATCGATGTAGATGTGGCTTTCCACTGCCTCAACCTCAACGTTGATGCCCTGTAACGCCTACATTCGTCACATAGAATATAACGGTGGGTCTGACCGGGGCCCCCATGCCATATTTCACAAACAAACAACGGAATTACGCGTGGATATCAAAATCTCATTCTAGTCGTATCCTAACATAGAGCATTCTAGCGCGGCATTTTCGGTTATAATAACTCAACATATTGAATGTCCACTAACATATATAAACTCCACATATATATATAAACCAGGAATGTATACAACACACACACGCTCATGACCTTAAGGCCTTACAAGTTGCTCTTTACAAAATATACAGCTTCATACATCGGCACGCAGGCCAGCCACACATGAAATCCAAGCATTCTTCGCACGACCTTCAAGGGCCTTTAGCAGCATGACTTCATTCCGCTCGATTCAATTCAATCCATTAGCACCTGCAATTAGCCATCCACCCCAAGAGCGGTAAACAAAGCAACGGTCAGCATTAGCTGACTAATTATAACGACCCTACCCCTTACCCGAGGCTGTTTTTCCTTCCTTGTATGCATTGCAATCATACTATCTATCAATCACAACAAGTGCTCTCAGGTACAACAATATCACAAACGCCGAGATCCACCAGACGATCCGTGCACTCAGGGCACCTTATACCAAATATGAGCATTACCACAGCAGATCGACCCACCCTAGTGGTGTGGCAAGCCGGGTTTATCTACGCTCCCCAGTCATTGCCACCAATCGACCTCCCAACCTAATATAGATCGACCCACCCTAGTGGTGTAGCAAGCCGGGTTTACCTCGGCTCCCCAGGCATTGCCCCCAATCGACCTCTCAACCTCATTCAGATCGACCCACCCTAGTGGTGTAGCAAGCCGAGTTTATCTCACGCTCCCCAGGCATTGCCACCAATCGACCTCTCAAATAACCAGGGGCAGGTCGGCCTTTCCCGTGTTCAAACCGTCAGTAGCGCACCACTAAATGCGGGTCGGCCTTCCGTCCTGATTAGCCGCAGCATTTCACTCCCCCAGAGTAATTAGCGCTCATAACGCTCACACCACAAGGAGCTTACGCAAAGCATCCAAGATTAACATCCATACACTCATACAAAAGAGCCTATACGTACAAATCATACGCATCCATAAAATTACACTGAGTCTTCTCCGGTTTACCCATAATCCATAATCATCACCAATCCAGACTAACCATCCAGATGGGCTTCACACAGCATGCCTATGCCGTACTCCACACTTCCGACTCTAGATGCAGACTCAACTTGGAATCACTTATGATGTCCACCTCTTGGTGGAGGATTCCATGCATATACATAAAGAAAGGACTTCGATGTCCAAGAAGGAGATCGTTACCCTTGAAGATCGCTTTGGAGCCATGAACTAGCCGGATGGAAATCACCGCCTCGGCTTTGCCTCCACGAATCCAAACTCCACACTCAGCAGCTCCTCCAGCAGCTGGCTTCCTCCTCCCTTTCCTTCCTTCCTTGCTCTGCCTCCCTCCATCTCTTTGAGAAGAAGAAGAAGAAGAAGAATGGCTTAAATGAAGAAGCTTACCCTCATTCTCGGCCTTATCTTAGTAGGGAATGGCCTGGACCCTTGGATCCAGGATAAGGAAAACGAACGGCCTTTATCTTCCCAAAAAAAAGGTTGAGCATGGCCTGACACGCCCTGTGACACGCCCGTGTCACAGGCCGTGTCCCATAAGCGGCACACAACCGACTCAAGACCCGTGTCATAGGCCGTGTACTCACCTTGACTTGCCGCTTGATGATCGTCGAGCACAGTTCATCGATAAGAGGGGGACACGCCCTCGGACACGCCCGTGTCGCAGGGCGTGTTCCCTCTCCAAAACTTCTAGAGTACATTTCGACGAGCACTCGAGTAGCTGCTCAACCCGAGCATGACACGCTCGTGTCCCAGGCTGTGTACTCCAGCCTGAACCCAAATTGGGGTTTGGGGTATTACAATCCTCCCCTCCTTCAAAAAAATTTCGTCCCGAAATTTGGCTCAACTACAGACATTTACAGAACCACTCCTCGTTGCACCATAAGCAACCGATCACCCGAATAAAACGAGCCGGCTTAGAGCTTAGAGGCTGCAGCTTGTCTCGCCCCACGACGTTGCACAAACAAATCATAACATGTCATACATACACGCATACACACCACACTCATCCCGTTTATCCCAGAGAAACATACATCCATCATATATACACCCATATATTCATATATCCAAACATCATATCCAAATATCAGGTACATACACTTTGATCGCTCGATCACATGCGTAACATAAGGTGTACACAAACACCTCATTATTCATTCCTTATAGACAACATTAGTTATATCACCAAAATGATACGGGTTACTATTCTATGCTTACTTCCGTTCACCCGCATTATTTTGCATATATCGTATAATAGCCTCTTGGAGTTCCAAACTAAACACGCGAGGCTAAACTTCACCGATTGAGCTTTGCGGCTCTTTCACTTCAAGATTATGCAGTCGAGGTTACGCCCGGGATGCAGATGACTCGGGCACTGCTTTACCCTTTTCTTCATAAGACGCACCTGTTCTTTTCTCACTCTTTGGTGGGCCACTCCAACAATAACGGGCTATATATCCTTGCTTACCACAGTTAAAACATGTACGTGTATCTACACGTCCTTGCCCATAGGTTGCCCCCGAAGAGACAGTCGACAGAGTTGATTCAGCAGGCCTGAACCTTTTCTTATCTGGTCTCTTAAACTCCGATTGTTCCGATTGTGGCACTTTGAATTCCGACTTTTCCACCGCCAAGTTCTTCTTATCGTGCACCCGTTTGAAATCTTTTTCCAGCGCCCAGGCTGTATCTACCAACGCTTAGAAGCCTTGGTTCACCGAACTCAGGAGTGCTAACCTCAACGCATCACGCAGTCCCTCATAAAATCGATTTGTCTTCCGTGCCTCCTCAGCGAAAGTTAACTTCGCATAGCGCCCCAGTCCGGTAAACTCTTGCAGGTACGTATCAATATCAGTCTCACCCTGCACCAAACGTTGGAATTCATTTTCCATTGCAATCCGCTGCGACACTGGCAAATACTTAGCTAGAAATAATCATGAGAATTCAGCAATCGAGATCTCCTCTAATCCTCGACCTGCCAAGTGATGCACGTCCACGTCATTCCACCACAGTCTTGCATCTCCTTCTCGTAGAAAAGTGGCTAAGGTCACTTTCTGCTCCTCCGCAGTCCTGATTGCGGTCAGGATCCTCTTCACTCTTGCAAGCCAATCTTCCACCAGCGTTGGGGAACTCGCCCCACCAAACGTCGGTGGATGAAATTCCATGAACCGCTTCAACTGCTCGTCCACTGCTTGCTAATCTACCGTAACTTCAGCGCGCTCTTGCCTTGCACCAAGCCATACTGGCACCCCTGCATGCCTTGCCTGCCCAGTAGGCTTTGCATGTAACACTGCGAGTACCGTCTCAATCACCACACATATGGTCTCCGCCGAGGGAGGTGTATGCGCTTCAACTGGTGCCACACTCTCATCGGAATTCTGGATCTCAGACTGCCCCGCACCACTTCTCGTCACCTATCAATATATAAAACACCATTAATCCTCCATTTCATAATGACAATGATACATTGAATACATGGTGACGCTCCTCATGTACATGTATAACATTCCTAGTGGACATTCTTGAGTTCAATTATGTTCTCTCTCCCACAAATCTAAAACCTGGCTCTGATACCACTTTGTAACGCCTCCATTCGTCACATGGAATATAACAGTGGGTCCGGTCGGGGCCCCACGACATATTTCACAGACAAATGGCGGAATTACGTGTGGATATCAAAATCTCATTCTACTCGTATACTAACACAGAGCATTCTAGCGCAGCATTTTCGGTTATAAGAACTCAACATACTGAATGTCCACTAAAATATATAAACTCTATATTTATATATATAAACCATGAATGTATACAACACACACACGCTCATGGCCTTAAGGCCTTACAAGTTGCTCGTTACAAAATATACATCTTCATACAACGGCACGCAGACCGGCCACACATGAAATCCAAGCATTCTCCGCATGACCTTCAAGGGCCTTTAGTAGCACGGCTTCATTCCGCTCGATTCAATTCAATCCATTAGCACCTGCAATTAGCCATCCACCCCAAGAGCGGTAAACAAAGCAACGGTCAGCATTATCTGACCAATTATCGGGGCAGTGGTTCCTTCCCTGTATGCATTGCAATCATACTATCTATCAATCACAACAAGTGCTCTCAGGCACAACAATATCACAAACGCCGGGATCCACCAGATGCTCCGTGCACTCAGGGCACCTTCTACCAAATATGAGCATTATCACACCAGATCAACCCACCCTAGTGGTGTGGCAAGCCGGGTTTATCTATGCTCTCCAGGCATTGCAACAAATTGACCTCCCAACCTAATATAGATCGACACACCCTAGTGGTGTAGCAAGCCGGGTTTACCTCGGCTCCCCAGGAATTGCCACCAATCGACCTCTCAAACTCATGCAGATCGACCCACCCTAGTGGTGTAGCAAGCCGGGTTTATCCCGCGCTCCCCAGGCATTGTCACCAATCGACCTCTCAAACAAGCAGGGGCAAGTCGGCCTTTCCCGTGCTCAAACCGTCAGTAGCGCACCACTAAATGCGGGTCGGCCTTCCCTCCTGATTAGCCGCAGCTTTTCGCTCTCCCAGAGCAATTAGCGCTCACAACGCTCACACCACAAGGAGCTTACGCAAAGCATCCAAGATTAACATCCATACACTCATACAAAAGAGCCTATATGCACAAATCATACGCATCTATAAAATATACGGAGTCTTCTCCGGTTTACCCATAATCCATAATCATCACCAATCTAGACTAACCATCCAGATGGGCTTCACACAGCATGCCTATGCCGTACTCCACACTTCCGGCTTTAGATGTAGACTCAACTTAGAATCACTTACGATGTCCACCTCTTGGTGGAGGATTCCATGAATATGCATAAAGAAAGGACTTCGATGTCCAAGAAGGAGATCGTTACCCTTGAAGATCGCTTTGGAGCCATGAACTAGCCGGATGGAAATCACAGCCTCGGCTTTGTCTCCATGAATCCAAACTCCGCGCTCTGCAGCTCCTCCAACAGCTGGCTTCCTCCTCCCTTTCCTTCCTCCCTAGCTCTCCCTCCCTCTCTCTCTCTTTGAGAAGAATAAGAAGAATAAGAATGGCTTAAATGAAGGAGCTTACCCTCATTCTCGGCCTTATCTCAGCAGGGAAGGTCCTGGACCCTTGGATCCAGGATAAGGAAAACGAACGGCCTTGATCTTCCCAAAAAAGGCTGAACACGGCCTGACACGTCCTATTACACGCTGTGTCCCATAAGCGGCACACAAACGACTCAAGCCCAAATACTACACGGTCGTGTGACACGCCTGTGTCACACACTACACGCTCGTGTCATGGCCGACACGCCCGTGTCTAGAAGCCGTGTACTTCACCCAACAAATATCAACTCACCCGAGCGGGACACGGCCATGGGACACGCCCGTGTCCCAGGATGTGTACCCCAAGACACACCTGTGTCTACCAGTACACGCATCTCTGGCTGATCCCGCGAAGGACACGCCCTATAAAATGCCCGTGTCACAGGCCATGTACTCACCTTGACTTGCCGCTCCACGATTGTCGAGCACAGTTCATCGACCAGAGGTGGACACGACCTCGGACACGCCCGTGTCGTAAGGCGTGTTCCCTCTCCAAAACTTCTAGAGTATATTTCGACGAGCACTCGAGTAGCTGCTCAACCCGAGCATGACACGCCCTGGGAAATGCTCGTGTCCCAGGCCGTGTACTCCGGCCTGAACCCAAATTGGGGTTTGGGGTGTTACAATCCTCCCCTGCTTCAAAAAAATTTCGTCCCGAAATTTGGCTCAACTACAGACATTTACAGAACCACTCCTCGTTGCACCATAAGCAACCACTCACCCGAATAAAACGCGCCGGGTTAGAGCTCAAATGCCGCAGCTTGTCTCACCACACAACGTCGCACAAACAAATCATAACATGTCATACATACACGCATTCACACAACACTCATCCCGTTTATCCCAGAGAAACATACATCCATCATATGTACACCCATATATTCATATATCCAAACATCATATCCAAATATCAGGTACATACACTTTGATCGATCGATCACGTGCGTAACATAAGGTGTACACAAACATCTCATTATTTATTCCTTATAGACAACATTAGTTATATCACCAAAATGATACGGGTTACTATTCTATGCTTACTTCCGTTCACCTGCAATATTTTGCATATATCATTTAATAGCCTCTTGGAGTTCCAAATTAAACACGCGAGGCTGAACTTCACTGATTGAGCTTTGCAGCTCTTGCACTTCAATATTATGCAGTCGAGGTTGCGCCCGGGATGCAGATGACTTGGCCACTGCTTTACCCTTTTCTTCATAAGACACACATGTTCTTTTCTCACTCTTTGGAGGGCCACTCCAACAATAACGGGCAATATGTCCTTCCTTGCCACAGTTAAAACATGTATGTGTATCTACACGTCCTTGCCCATAGGTTGCCCCCGGAGAGACAGTCGACGGAGTTGATTCAGCAGGTCTGAACCTTTTCTTATCTCGTATCTTAAACTCTGACTATTCCGATTGTGGCACTTTGAATTCCGGCATTTCCACCGCCAAGTTCTTCTTCTCGTGCACCCATTTCAAATCTTTTTCCAGCTCCCAGGCTGTATCTACCAACGCTTGGAAACCTTAGTTCACCGAACTCGGGAGTGATAACCTCAACGCATCACGCAGTCCCTCATAAAATCGATTTATCTTCCGTGCCTCCTCAGCAAAAGTAGACCTCGTATAGCGCCCAAGTCCGGTAAACACATGCAGGTACGTATCAATATCAATCTCACCCTACACCAAACGTTGGAATTCATTTTCCATTGCAATCCGCTACGACACTGGCAAATACTTGGCTAGAAATAATCGTGAGAATTCAGCAATCGAGATCTCCTCTAATCCTCAACCTGCCAAGTTATGAACTTCCACATCATCCCACCACAGTCTCGCATCTACTTCTAGCAGAAAAGTGGCTAAGGTCACTTTCTGCTCCTCCACAGTACTGATTGCAGTTAGGATCCTCTTCACTATTGCAAGCCAATCTTCCGCCTGCATTGGGGAACTCGCCCCACCAAACGTCGGTGGATGAAATTCCATGAACCGCTTCAACTGCTCGTTCGCTGCTTGCTCATCCACCACAACTTCAGCGTGCTCTTGCCTTGCACCAGGGCATACTGGCACCACTGCAGGCCTTGCCTGCCCAGTAGGCTGTGCATGTAACACTGCGACCACCATCCCAATCACCACACGTATGGTCTCCGCCGAGGGAGGTGTAGGCGCTTCAACTGGTGCCGCACTCTCATCGGAGTACTGGAGCTCAGACTGCCCCACACCACTTCTCGTCACCTATAAATGTTCAAAACACCATTAATCCTCCATTTTATAACAACAATGATACATTGATTACATGGTGATGCTCCTCACGTACATGTATAACATTCGTAGTGGACATTCTTGAGTTCAATTATGTTCTCTCTCCCACAAATCTAAAACCTGGCTCTGATACCACTTTGTAACGCCTCCATTTGTCACATGGAATCTAACGATGGGTCCGGCCGGGGCCCCACGCCATATTTCACAGACAAACGGCAGAATTATGTGTGGATATCAAAATCTCATTCTACTCGTATCCTAACACAGTGCATTCTAGCATGGCATTTTCAGTTATAAGAACTCAACATACTGAATGTCCACTAACATATATAAACTCCATATATATATATATATATATATATATATATATATATATATATATATATATATATATATATATATATATATAAACCAGGAATGTATATAACACACACACGCTCATGACCTTAAGGCCTTACAAGTTGCTCTTTACAAAATATACAGCTTCATACATCAGCACGCAGGCCGACCACACATGAAATCCAAGCATTCTTCGCACGGCCTTCAAGGGCCTTTAGCAGCAATGCTTCATTCCTCTCGATTCAATTCAATCCATTTGCACCTGCAATTAGCCATCCTCCCCAAGAGTGGTAAACAAAGCAACGGTCGGCATTAGCTAACCAGTTAAAACGACCCTACCCATTACCTGAGGCAGTGGTTTCTTCCCTGTATGCATTGCAATCATACTATCTATTAATACAACAAGTGCTCTCAGGCACAACAATATCACAAACGTCGGGATCCACCAGACGCTCCTTGCAGTCAGGGCACCTTATACAAAATGTGAGCATTACCACAGCAGATTAACCCACCCTAGTGGTGTTGCAAGACGGGTTTATCTACGCTCCCCATGCATTGCCACCAATCGACCTCCCAACCTAATACAGATCGACCCACCCTAGGGGTGTAGTAAGCCGAATTTACCTCGGCTCCCCAGGCATTGCCACCAATCGACCTCTCATCCTCATGCAGATCGACCCACCCTAGTGGTGTAGCAAGCCGGGTTTATCTCGCGCTCCCCAGGAATTGCCACCAATCGACCTCTCAAACAACCAGGGGCAGGTCGGCCTTTCCCGCTCAAACCGTCTGTAGCGCACCACTAAACACGGGTCGGCCTTCCCTCCTAATTAGCCGCAGCTTTTCGCTCTCCCAGAGCAATTAGAGCTCACACCACAAGGAGCTTACGCAAAACATCCAAGATTAACATTCATACACTCATACAAAAGAGCCTATACGAACAAATTATACGCATCCATAAAATACACGGAGTCTTCTCCGGTTTACCCATAATCCATAATCATCACCAATCCAGACTAACCATCCAGATGGGCTTCACACAGCATGTCTTTGCCGTACTCCACACTTCCGACTCTAGATACAGACTCAACTTGGAATCACTTATGATGTCCACCTCTTGGTGGAGGATTCCATGCGTATGCATAAAGAAAGGACTTCGATGTCCAAGAAGGAGATTGTTACCCTTGAAGATCGCTTTGGAGCCATGAACTAGCCGGATGGAAATCACCGCCTCGGCTTTGCCTCCACGAATCCAAACTCCACACTCAGTAGCTCCTCCAGCAGCTGGCTTCCTCCTCCCTTTCCTTCCTCCCTTGCTCTGCCTCCCTCTCTCTCTTTGAGAAGAAGAAGAAGAAGAAGAATGGCTTAAATGAAGAAGCTTACCCTCATTCTCGACCTTATCTTAGTACGGAATGGCCTGGACCCTTGGATCTAGGATAAGGAAAACGAACGGCCTTGATCTTCCCAAAAAAGGTTGAGCATGGCCTGACACGCCCTGTGACACGCCCGTGTCACAGGCCGTGTCCCATAAGCGGCACACAACCGACTCAAGACCAAACAGTACACGGCTGTGTGACATGCCCGTGTCACACACTACACGCCCGTGTCATGGCTGACACGCCCGTGTCTAGAAGCCGTGTACTTCACCCAACAAACATCAACTTACCCGAGCGGGACACGACCGTGTCCCAGGCCGTGTACCCCAAGACACACCCATGTCTACCAATACACGTATATCTGGCTGATCCCGTGAAGGACACGCCCTATGATACGCCCGTGTCACAGGCCGTGTACTCACCTTGACATGCCGCTCGACTATCGTCGAGTGCAGTTCATCGACCAGAGGGGGACACGCCCTCAGACATGCCCGTATAGTAGGGCTTGTTCCCTCTCCAAAACTTCTTGAGTACATTTCGACGAGCACTCGAGTAGCTGCTCAACCCGAGCATGACATGCCCTGGGACACGCCTGTGTCCCAGGCCGTATACTCCAGCCTGAACCCAAATTGGGGTTTGGGGTGTTACATTCCTGTCCCATCTGGCAGAAGAAGAGGTCCACCGCCGACAAGCTGGTCGAGCCCATCCAAGAGGAGATGGAGAAGCTCCTGAAAGCGGGGTTTGTATCGGAGATCTAATATCCAGGCTGGGTCTCCAATGTGGTGATGGTCAAGAAGGGGGATGGCTGCTGGATGATGTGTATCGACTTCTCTCTTTTAAATAAAGCATGTCATAAATATTGTTAGCCCTAGTCTCGAATCGACGCGCTTGTTGACTCAGCCGTCGGTTTTTCTCTAATGAGCTTTTAAGATGTGTTTTCAGGTTATCACCAGATCAGGATGCACCCGCCCGACATGAAAGATGTCTCCTTAATCACAGGGGAGGGGTGCTACTATTATAAAATGATACCCTTTGGGATGAAAAATCCAGGGGCGACATACCAGAGAATGATGGTCCGGGCCTTCCGTGGGCAGAAGGGAAGGAACTTGGAGGTGTATATGGAAGACCTCATGATCAAGAGTCAAGATGTGGACTCCCACCTCCAAGATCTAGAGGAGACCTTCAGCACTCTACAGAAATATCAGATGAGGCTGAACCACTTGAAGTGTATCTTCGGGGCAAGCAGGGGCAAGCAGGGGCAAGTTCCTAGGTCATCTTCTTACTCCCGCATGGGTGGAGCCCAATCCTGATATGGTGAGGAAAATCATGGAGTTAGGGTCGCCTCGGAATGTCAAGGAAGTCCAGCGCCTTATAGGGAAACTGGCAGGGTTGAGCAGGTTCCTCTCTCGGGCGGGAGAGAAGTGCATGCCTTTCTTCAAAGCGCTAAGAGGGGCCTAAATTTCGAGTGGTCCGAGGAGTGCGATAAGGCCTTCCAAGCCTTAAAGAAACAGTTGACCCAGGCTCCGCTTCTCCAGGGAACAAAGGAGGGGGAAGATCTATCCCTATACCTTAGGTTCGGGACCGAGGCCGTGAGCTCTATGCTGGTCCGGGAGGAATGTAAGAGACAACTACCAATTTACTATGTAAGCAGTCCTGAGAAAGGCATAGTGGTGATACCCTATTTTAGAGAAGTTAGCCTTCGCCTTGGTCATCTCGGCTCGAAGGCTCCGGCCCTATTTCCAGGCCCATTCCATCCGGGTGGTGACTAACCATCCCCTTCGTAACATCTTTGAGGGGGTGGAGCACTCCGGGAGGCTTGCAAAGTGGTCGGTGGAGTAGAGCGAGTTTGACGTTTCTTTTGTTCCCCTCCTCTCGATCAAGGCACAAGCAATGGCCGACTACGTAGTCAAGGTGGCAGAGATCGAGCTCACTCATCCGATCCCTTGGAAGGTGAAGGTGGGAGGCACCTCAGGAAAGCACTTCTTGGGAGTAGGAGTGATCCTGAAAAGTCCTCAAGGGACAAGGATAGAACAAACGGTGGTCATCCATTTTCCCATTACCAACAACCAAGCAGAGTACGAGGCAGTAATAGTGGGTTTGTGGCTGGCCAGGGAGCTGGGAGTGCATGATGTGGAAGTGCTGACAGACTCCATGGTGGTGTCCTCCTAGATCAATGGTGAGTTCGAAGCGAGAGAGCCCATCCTTCAGTTGTACCTGACAAAAGTGAAGGGGGTCATCGACATGTTCCAAACATTCTCCATCCGACACGTGTCACGGGAATAAAATAAGCAAATGGATCAGCTAGCCAAGTTCGGACCCCGTGCGGGTGGAACCCTCACCGACCTATTCCACCCTTTCATTGATGAAGGGGAGCTGATGGAAGTGGTTAGGCGTCCCTCCTGGATATATCCCTTAATGGCCTTCATGTCCACGGGTGAGTTCCCGGAAGGCCTGGATAAGAAGCGCTTCAAGTATAAGTTAGCATACTATTTGATGCACGAGGGGAAGCTATATAGGAAGACCCTCTCTGGACACCTGGTGTGTTGCGTGGCTGAGGAGGATGTCCCAAAGATCTTGGAGGAAGTTCAATCCGAGTAGTGCGGGAGTCACTCAAAGAGTAGGACCCTGGAGGGGAGGATTGTCGGGCAAGGGTACTTTTGGCCAACCTTGGGCCAAGATGCCACCGAATTCGCAAAGAAGTGTCAGAAGTGCCAGCAGTTCGCCACTCTGCAAATGCTACTAGCTAGAGGCTCAGAAGCATCACTGCCCCTTGGCCCTTCGCCATTTGGGGGATGGATCTCATGAGACCCTTTCCCCAGGCCAGTGGGCAGAGGAGGTTCTTATTGGTAATGATTGATTATTTCTCTAAGTGGTTGGAGGTGAAGGCGATGGCCAAGGTGACCTCCCAAATGATCTAGAACTTTGTGTGGGGAGAGATCATTTGCCAACACGGGCTGCCTCAAGCTATTGTCACAGATAATGGGCGACAGTTCGTTAGCACAGAGTTCATCAGTTTTTGTGGTCAGCTTGAGATCGATCTCCGATTTGAGTCGGTCCACCACCCCAAGAGCAAAGGGCCGGTGGAGGCAGCGAACAAGATAATTATAAACTTGTTGAAAACGAAGGTGGAGAATCTGAAGGGGAGCTGGGTGGAGCAGCTCCCTTCAGTTCTTTGGGCCCTGAGGACCACTCCCAACATGGCCACGGGTGATACCCCTTCAAGCTCTCCCACGGCTACGAAGTTGTGCTCCCGATAGAGTTCGAGATCTAGACACCGCGGGTAGTAGAGGCGGAGGAAGGTGGAGAAGAATGAAGGGTCGAGAACGAGGATGAGCTGCAACTCTCTCTGGATTTGATAGAGGAACTCCGAGATGTGGCCAATGTCAGGCAAGAAGAAATTAAATGACGGATGCCCAAATATTTTGACAATCACGTTAGAATCAAACAGTTCACGGAAGGGGACTTGGTCCTGAAAAAGGTAGATGCCACAGGAAGAACAATTGTCGTGGGAAAAACTCAATACAAATTGGGTGGGTCCGTTTATTATCAAGGAAGCATTTAAGTCAGGGGGTATCACCTCCAAAATGTGGAGGGCGAGACCCTAAGTCACACCTGGAGCGGTGATGACCTGACGTGTTTCTATCCTTGAACCATGTACAGGACATCTTTTTCTAATATAAAATATCTTGACATTCCATACTTTTTGCGATAGATTTTATTTGCAATGGATTGTATGAATAGGTGAAGAGTTCACCAACCCAGACCCCGAGCAGATCCCGCTATCAGGTTCGCACTAGCTAGCAGGGCTAGATGTCACTCAACGGTGTCTACCCAGACCCCGAGCAGATCCAACTGCTAGGCTCCCACTAGCTGGCAGGGATGGATGACACTTGATGGTGTCTACACTAACCCCGAGAAGATCCCGCTGCCAGGCTCCCACTAGCTGGTAGGGCTGGATGTCACTCGACGGTGTCTACCCGGACCCCGAGCAGATCCCGCTGTCAGGCTCCCATTAACTGGCAGGGATGGATGTCACTCGATGTTGTCTACCCAAACCCTGAGCAGATCCCGCTGTCAGGCTCCCATTAGCTGACAGGGTTGGATGTCACTTGATGGTGTCTACCCATACCCTGAGCAGATCACACTGTCAGGCTCTCATTAGCTGGCAGGGTTGCATGTCACTCGACGGTGTCTACCCAGACCACGAGAAGATCCCGCTGTCAGGCTCCCACTAGCTGGCAGGGCTGGATGTTACTCGACAGTGTCTACCCAGACCCCGTGCAGATGCAGCTGTCAAGCTCCCATTAGCTGGCAGGGCTGGATGTCACTCAACAGTGTCTACTCGGACCCCGATCAGATCCCGCTGCTAGGCTCCCATTAGCTGGCAGGGCTGGATATCACTCGATGGTATCTACACAGACCTCGAGAAGATCTCTCTGTCAGGATCCCACTAGCTGGCAAGGCTGGATGTCCCTCGACGGTGTCTATATAGACCCCAAGAAGATCCCGCTGTCAGGATCTCACTAGCTAGCAGGGTTGGATATCACTCGACGGTGTCTACCCGGACCCCGAGCAGATCCCGCTGCCAGGCTCCCATTAGCTGGCAGGGCTGGATGTCACTCAATGGTGTCTACCCAGACCCCAAGCAGATACTACTGTCAGGATCCTATTAGCTGGCAGAGCTAGATGTCACTTGATGGTGTCTACCCAGATGCTGAGTAGATCACGTTATCAGGCTCCCATTAGCTCGCAGGGTTGGATGTCACTCGTCGGTGTCTACCAAGACTCCGAGAAGATCCTAATGTCAGGCTCTCATTAGCTGCCAGTGCTGGATGTCACTCAATGGTGTCTACCCAGACCCCGAGTAAATCCTGTTGTCAGGCTCCCATTAGCTGGGTGGTTTGGATGTCACTCGACAATGTCTACCTAGACCCTGAGCAGATCCCACTATCAGGCTCCCACTAGTTGGCAGGGCTGGATGTTACTCGACGGTGTCTACCCAGACCCCAAGCAGATCCCATTGTCAGGCTCTCATTAGCTGGCAGGGCTGGATGTCACTCGATGGTGTCTACCCAGACCCCGAGCAGATCCCGCTGTCAGGCTCCTATTAGCTAGTATGACTGGATGTCACTCGATGGTGTATACCCAGACCCCGAGGAGATCCCGCTTCTAGGCTCCCACTAGCTGGCAGGGCTGGATGTCACTCGATGGTGTCTAACCAGACCCCTATTGAAAAATTTGATATAGCAGAAGACGGGAAACCAGGCGTAGGAACACTCAACCTATCTGAGCCCAAATAAACCAAATGCAAAACAAAAGAGCAAAAATCTTGTACTATAATCAACTTCTTTACACTGTGAGAGATACATGGCGAGGCATGATTCGCCGATGTACCAAACAAAGCAGAAAAAATACAAGGCAAAAAATCAGTCTGCGCGAACTCAAGGAGTAACCGTCGGCACTACTGCTGCACTACGGAGTCCACTCAGTCCGCCTAGTCGCCAGACCGCAACCAGGCCGCACGGACTGTCCATTATTCCAATGCAAGCTCAACTCGCCGATCTACAGCTTGCCTAACCGCGAGATCACCTAGCTGCTAGACCGCACGATCTACTGCTGCCGAACTGAACATGCCACCAGAAGCGGGCAGCTTATTGAACCGGGAAACTAGTTGTAGAAGAGAGACCGACTAACCGCAAACTGCGACTTGCTGTTAACTGCTGGTTATTGTCTGCAGAATCCGCACTGTCCCTGACCGAAATCAGAACCAAGTCCATGTATTTCCAGCGCTATCCGCACAACTGTTCATTTGTCCTTGTTGTTGATGTGACGGGGGTCCTTTTATAGGTGCGATGAGGAGTGTGGTCACCGCCCTAGCCGATAGGATAACTGCCCCATCTCACGGCAAGCACCAAGTGTATCTCCATGCCGCGGATACACATCCAGTTCGCTGTGACCTGTGCGAGATAGCCAAACCGCCAACAGTATCACCAAGGTCGGATATCAACCCTATCCGCCTTGTCGCCAAAGGCTAAACCAGGGACAAGCCGCCACCAGCAAACTCTGCGGCATCAGCTCTTGTTTGCATTCCAGCGAACACCGCTCCAGTCCACACGCCCTACCGACACAACTCCAGTCCGCACACTCAGAGCCCGCAGCCAAGGCCCAAGTTGACAGTTGCCGGACTCGGTGGACAAGGAATACAGTCTACACGCCCATGTGGATACTACTCCAGTCCATACTCACCAAGCTCGCAACCAAGCACATCAATAGTTGTCGAGCTTGGCGGACTGAGAAGCAGTCCGCGCTTAACCGCGTGATCTCCCCGGACTGAGCCAACATGGACTTGGTTCAGAACCAACCAAGTCTACACCACTAGCCACAAGGTTCAGTCCGCACTTACTGGCGGACACAGGTACCAGTCTGCCTGCCCCGGCGAACTCCATCACCTGTCCACTCTAACCAGCGAACTTTGTGGCTTCTGCCAGCCGCACCACCAGAGCTAGACCAAGGCATCTTCCATGCCGGTCTACTGATATCCAGCCCAATTCGCTCTAACCGGCGAACTACGCGGCTACCACCTGCCGCGCCACCAGAGCAAGACCAAGGCATCTTTCATGCTCGTTGGGACGGCGGCGCTCAGACCAAGAAGGAAGGAGGGAGGTGATAGAAACCCGGTGGGCCTTCTCATCCCATTGAACCATCAGCTCGCCGACTTGGTGTTGGGTATTGTATCCACAATGTACCTGATTTGAAGAAGCCCCTGGACAAGCTAAGGTCAATAGACAATGTATTTGATAAAATCTTTCAAGTTGTACTTGCAGCTATTCCACGCTAAGTGCACAACAATGTCAGGGTGCAGTAGGTCAATATACACGGGTCTGCACGACGTAATCCCTCGTTGAGCAGATCAGTGTGTTGGCCTACGTGTACTCTCTCTATTGGAGTGCACTTACTTTCAAGTACAGGGCAGTGTTTATGCAAGAGAAGACAAGGAGCAAGGATGGGTCAAGGAGCAGCTCTTGGGAGGAAAGACGAAAATTCGTCTAAGTATAATTCGACGAGAATCACCAAGTGATTCTCGCCGATTCGGCGAGAATCACTAATGATTCTCGCCGAATCGTCGAGAATCATTAGTGATTCTCGCCGACTCTTTCCGGCTACCTCAAAACGGTGCCAAGTAAGATTCGGCGAGAATCACTAGTGATTCTCGCCGAACCCATCTCTGAGCAGATCATGAATTCCAAGTAACTTTCGTTGAGAATCAACAAGTGATTCGGCGAGAATCACTAGTGATTCTCGACGAATCGTCGAGAATCACTAACTGATTCTCGCCGATTCGTCGAGAATCACCTACGATTCTCGCCGATTTTTACTTAGCGATTTCTCTGGAAGCTGCTGGACCGGATTCTGCCGCTGGACTATCTTGAACCGGATTTCGGGATTCTTCTTGTGGGTCCCACAACGGTCAAATTCGATTTGTCTACAGTATATATATACGGGTATTTTGAACAGTAGACAGACACAGAAAAGAAGCCGAGCTCGATCAAACCCTAAAATCGCGAAACTGCTCTGCCGCCGCCGTCGCCGCTCGCGCTAGTCGGTCGCCGCTGTTGATCGCGTTTCTTCCCGATCTCCGGCGACAGAAGCTTAGCCAAGCTTTGAGTCTCACGTGTCTATCTAGAGATCTCTTGTCTCTCGATTTGTTGATCGGGAAAAACTTCCCCGTCCGAATCGATCGAGACGACCGATCCTCGTGTGACCGTTGGAAGACCAAGCTAGCTTCGCTACGAAGATTGGATCTCTAAGTTCAGCAGCCGCTCATCATCATAGCCGCCGATCCCGAAGCAAGCCGCCGCTCGTCTTGCCGCCGCCGGTTCCGGGGAGATCCTTTCGAAGAGAGACCAAGGTTGTAGACTCTTCGTTGACTTCACGAACACGTCGTCGAACGAAGAGAAACACCGTAGTCTTCAAACGAAGTTTGTATCTCGTGTACATTCTATTTTACTTTTGTTGTAAAGGAACGATTGTTCCGTGTTGTAATGGTTGCGTGCAACCCGGTTTGTGGGAGTGTTGACTCCTACGTGTGGAAGGGTTCCTTCCGATAGTGCAAGGATTGGATTTCAATCCTGTTGGAGAAGTGACCGAGTCGTCCCGTGTTGGGAGATAGGTCGAAGGGGGAAAGTGGATGTACCCAAGTAGGGGAACCACTATAAATTGCCTGTGTATTCTGTGTGCTGTGCTGTTTGTTTTTATTGTGCAGGTACCGTCTTAAATTCCGCAAATACGCTTCACGTCACCTATCCCCCCCCCATAGGTGAACATAGTTGACACTAGGTGGACTTTCAAGTGGTATCAAAGCGAGGTTCCTCATCAAAAAGGTTAACACCTTGAGTTGAATCCTGCCGCTAGTGTCAAGAAGGAGGCAAACATCTACTACGGACGGGCTCAAGTTC
Source organism: Platanthera guangdongensis (assembly GCA_039583875.1). NCBI lineage: Eukaryota > Viridiplantae > Streptophyta > Magnoliopsida > Asparagales > Orchidaceae > Platanthera > Platanthera guangdongensis. Next base: position 287,675,423 of record CM077153.1, read on the forward strand.
TCCGGCAAGATCCCAGTGTGCACCAGGCTCAACTTTCCTATCTGGAAGGAAAGGATCAGGTTCTACATGGAAGCAGTTGATCCTCAACTCTTCATGATCGTGGAGGAGGGACCTTATGTCCCCACTAAGGCCTCCACCATTGATCCCACCAAGAAGGTGCCGAAGACACTTTCTGAAATGGACAAGGACGAGATGGTGCTAGTGGGACTTGACAAGAAGGCACGAAACATTCTGGTCAGCGCAGTTGATGACTCAATGATGCAAAACTTCAGCAACTGCAGGACAGCACAGGAGATCTGGCAGTGCCTGATCATCTTAATGGAGGGCACGGATGAAGTGAGGGATGATCGGAGATCCCTCCTGAACCAGAAATATGAGGCCTTCAGACAAGGGCCTAAGGAAGAGATCGGAGTCACCTACGAGAACTTCCTCAAGATTGTCAACGCCCTCAAGGGCTACAGAAGAGTATTCACTAATGGTGAACTCAATGATAAATTCCTTAGGTCCCTTACTAAGGAATGAGACACAAAGATCTGCTCCATCAGAGAGTTTGGCAGACTAGCGGAAACTGATCCACAAATTCTGTTTGGGAAGCTGATGTCCTATGAGCTTCAGCTGAACACCAGAAAAGCAGAAGAAGAAGCAGAGAAGGCGGCAGCCAAAGAAAAGACTGTGGCTCTAAAAGCCAGTCACTCCAGAAAAGGCAAGGGTGCGGTTTCATACCGTGCCAGGAAAAAGGATGAGGAGGAGGACTCCGAGCCATGCTCCTCCAGCTCAGAGCTGTCGGAGGAGGATTTCTCCCTCATCACTCGAGAGTTCAAGAAGTTCCTCAAGATGAGGAATCAAAGAAAGAGAGACGGCTCCTCCTCCAGGCTTCAGAAGAAAAATTATTCTTCTGACAGGTATGCATCTAGACCGAACAAACATCGCTCCTCTGACATTATTTGCTTTGGATGCAATAAGCCAGGACACGTCGTGGCCGACTGCTATCAAGGCAAGAGAGAAAAAGGGAAAGAAGAGGAGTACAAATCCTCTAGAGATAAGAAGAAGGAGCGGAGCTACATCTCCAAAAGGCCAAAGACACTGAGTGAGTCTGATTCCTCAGACTCCAGTGATGATGAGGAAGCCTACTTCGGGCTGGTGGGTCGCTCCGACTCAGAAGGAGAATGCCCCCATTTACTGGGAAGGTAAAAGCTCACACTCCTCTCTCCGACTCCGACTCTGATCCTGAGTCTCAGGATGATGAACCAGAGGATAGCCTTTCAGCCCGTGAAGCTGAGCTCCTCGAGAAGTATGAGCTTCTGCTCAACACTTTCGAGGAGTGCCGAAAGAGATTGAAGGCTGAGAAAAAGGAAGTAAAATTCCTTAAGGGTGAGTGTGTTTCCCTAAGGGAAGAGGTCACCAGTTTGATCTCTCTCCGACAGGAGCACCTTGACCTGACCTCAAAGCATTCAGAGTCTCTGAAGCTCCTTGATCTTAAGCAGGAGGAAGTCGACAAGTTGGAAGAACAACTTGCGGCAGAAAGGAAGATCGTCAAGAGCTTCTCTATGCCAAAAACAGTTCTTCCAGTTATTGATACCTTCTCTTCTCAGGCCAAAGGAGCTGGCTTGGGGCATGTAGGGGTATCAGGTTCCTCCTCCAGGAGAAACAGGAACCAGAGGAAGAATAAGGCCGCCAAGAAGGCCTCTGCTGATGAAAAGGGAAAGGCTCCGCTTAGTCCTGTTGCGTTCAGAAAGCCTGGCTTTCCGTGCAACCAACATGACTTTGAGTCAACATTTGGCCATCATTTCCGGCCCTCGGTTGCAAAGCCAAAGAGCCGATATGACGGTTAGACCTTTCCCCGGAACTTCGGTGAGAGTGCCTTCAAGGCACCTTATGAGGAAATCCACATGGGAAATTATGGTCCGTTCTCTAGCGGCCATAATGGAAAGCAGGCACCAAAAGCCAAGCCTGTTATACAGAAGGTGACGAAGTCATGTGACTGCTATCACCATGAGGCCTCCACCTCTAGAACTAAGGCCCCAGCTGTACCCACCGTTCCCAGGGTAAGGCAGGAGCCTAGGAAGAGATACAACAGATTCGACTGTTGGTGCTATGGCAAGGTTGGTCACTTTGCCGTGGATTGTTGGTTTAATCCAAGGTATTACGAGACTCCCCATGTTAGCACTGCGAGGCCGACCACTCGTAGGGTTAACCAACCGAGGGGGAGTGTGCTAACTAGGAATCTAGGACCCAAGTTCGATTGGGTTCCTAAGGCAAATTAGTTTTGTTTTGCAGGAATGTCCAAAGGCCACTAAAACACCGATCTGGTATTTGGACAGTGGATGCTCCCGACATATGACTGGGACAAGTAGCCTGCTGCGTGATTACACTCCAGTCGAGAATGGACCCAAAGTCATCTTTGGAGGGTCAGATCGAGGAGTCACCAGAGGTTACAGTATGATCTCCAACGGTATAATCTCTATCACCGACGTGGCTTATGTTGAAGGGTTAAGCCATAACCTGATCAGTGTAAGTCAGTTATGTGACAAAGGTTATGACGTTAAGTTCTGCAAGGATAAATGTCTGATAATTTCACGCACCTCTTCTGAGACGGTATTATCAGGCATTAGGAGCAAAAATATCTTCTGCTTAGATTTTCTCAGTTTAGATTCATCTACCCCCGTATGGCTTGTGGCAACAGGCAGTGCATCTCTTTGTGATCAATGGCACAAGAGATTGGCACATATTAATTTCAAGACAATTAGTATGTTGTTTTCTAAGAACTTAGTAAGGGATGCTCCCAGTATCAAGTGCATCAAAGATAGCCCCTGTCCTGCCTGCCAGATGAGCAAACAGACTCGGGCTACCTTTAAGTGCATCGCAGACAAAGACTCTTCCCGATGTCTTTACCTCTTACATATGGACTTGTTGGGTCCAATGCAGGTTCATAGCTTGGGAGGTAAGTCCTATACGCTAGTGATAGTTGATGATCATTCTCGGTTTCCATGGGTGTTCTTTTTGAAACGAAAGTCAGATACATTTGACATCTTCACTAGTTTTGTCAAGCAGGTTCAGAACGAATTTAACTGCTCAGTGGTCAAAATCAGAAGTGACCATGAAACAGAATTCGAATCTGGTGCTATGACAGAATTTTGCGAAGAACAAGGTATCTTTCATGAGTTTTTCTCCCCGCGTACTTCTCAGCAAAATGGAGTTGCGGAGAGGAGAAATAGAACTCTCATTGAAGCCTGCACGACAATGTTGAAAGACGCTTCTCTCCCGGAATACTTCTGGGCAGAGGCTGTCAATACGGCTTGTCATGTACAAAACCGAGCATTGATCAACAAGCATCATCGTAAGACGCCTTACGAGCTACTGAAAGGCAGGAAACCAACCATGTCCTACTTGAGGATCTTTGGTTGCAGATGCTATGTACTGAATAATGGGAAGTACCCACGTACTAAATTTGGTGAAAAATGCTTCGAAAGCATATTCATGGGCTATAGTTCCCACAGTCGGGCATATAGGGTCTTCAACAAGAAAACCCTAGTGGTAGAAGAATCAATAAATGTTGTATTTGATGAAGGAAGTTTGCTTAACAGCAATTCTTCCAGTGGTATTCTTGAAGATGCAGGTGCACGACTGGAACAGCTGAGTCTGGATGAGACCGCTAAAGATGACACTCCTAAGTACGTCAAAGTTTCCACCTCCACGTCATCTGAAAATGTTGAAGATCAAAATGGAACACATCTCTTAGAAGAAGGAGAAGCCCAAGAAGTAGTCGAAGCTCCAGACGCCAGACTTCTAGAACTCCGGCACGTGAGGGATCATCCTAGAGATCAGATCATCGGAGATCCTCGTGTCGGTGTCAGAACTCGAAGAGGTACTATTAATGAAGTATTGCATCTTAGCTTCTTATCACAGGTTGAGCCAAAGAAGTTCGACGAGGCGAACAAAGATGCGGCATGGATTTTGGCCATGCAAGATGAACTACATCAATTCAAACGATGCAACGTCTGGACGCTGGTTCCCAGACCACACAAGCAGAATGTGATTGGCACCAAGTGGATCTTCAGAAACAAACTGGATGAACATGGTGTCATCGTAAAGAACAAGGCCAGGCTGGTGGCTCAAGGTTACAGACAGGAGGAGGGGATTGACTTCGACCAGACCTTCGCACCAGTAGCAAGGCTCGAGGCAATCAGATTGTTCCTGGCGTATGCTTCACACAGAGGATTCACAGTCTATCAAATGGATGTGAAATCAGCATTCTTGAACGGAGACCTGAAAGAGGAAGTATACGTCGCTCAACCCCCAGGTTTTGTCGATCCTACTTATCCCAATCATGTTTATTTTCTTAATAAAGCCTTATATGGGTTGAAACAAGCTCCACGAGCTTGGTATGAGACTTTATCTAGTTTTCTTCTTGAGAACAAGTTCTCTAGAGGTAAAATAGATAAAATATTGTTTCTCAGGGAAGTCAAAGGCAAGATTTTGCTGGTGCAAATCTATGTCGATGACATAATATTCAGCTCAACGGACAACAATCTTTGCAAAAAGTTTTCTAAACTTATGCAAGGAAAGTTTGAAATGAGCAGTATGGGAGAGCTCAAGTATTTCTTAGGCCTTCAAGTGAAACAGTCTGAGGATGGAATCTTCATCTCTCAGACGAAGTTCACAAATGAACTCCTTAAGAAATTCGGTATGGAGAGTGCAACCTCTATGAGGACTCCAATGGGATCCACTATGTCTCTGGATAAGGATGAGAAAGGTAAACCTTTCGATGAAACCAAATACAGAAGCATCATTGGATCCCTGCTCTACCTTACTGCCAGTAGACCGGATATCATGTTCTCCACATGTGTCTATGCCAGATATCAGGTGAACACTAAGGAATCTCACTATGTCGCTGCGAAGCGCATTCTAAGATACCTTAAAGGTACTCCCAATCTTGGCTTGTGGTACCCGAGAAACAATTATGTCGAGCTAATAGGTTTTTCAGATGCTGATTTTGCAGGGAGTAGGGATGACAGGAAAAGCACCTCCGGGACGTGTCAATTCCTCGGCAGGAGGCTTATCTCATGGAACAGCAAGAAACAGAATTGTGTAGCTACCTCCACAGCAGAGTCTGAGTACATCTCGGCAGGCAGCTGTTGCGCACAACTCCTATGGATCAGAAACCAGTTAGTCGACTACGACCTTCAGTTCAAGGAAGTTCCAATGTACTGCGACTCCTCCAGTGCAATTGTCATTGCCAACAATCCGGTATCGCACAGCAGAACGAAGCATATTGAAGTACGCTACCACTTCATTCGGGAGCACGTGGAGAACAAGGACATCTCTCTCTGTTATGTCCCCACGGACAAGCAGATTGCTGATATATTCACAAAGCCCTTAGACGAGGCCAAGTTCAATCTTTTCAAGACTGAATTGGGGATGCTCAATTATGAGGAATGACGACTACAGAAGCTCCAGGCTCGTGCACGATCTGAGGGGGATCAAGGAACTCAAGTGTGAGCACAGACGCAAGAACTGAGGGGGAGCAAGGGGTCAAATGCTACCGACCCCGATTTGCAGAAGCCGAAAAGGGGGAGATTACCCTCTCGGCTAAGGCTAAGGTGGCTCCAAGCTTGCTCCCAAGAAATTAGTATTGGTAATGGATCACTCACTCAACTCAATTTTAAGTTTATATATGCTCTATTCACCTTAGCTTGTAGGGTTTAGGCTTCTTCAAATAGGGGGAGATTGTTGGGTATTGTATCCACAATGTACCTGATTTGAAAAAGCCCCTGGACAAGCTAAGATCAATAGACAATGTATTTGATAAAATCTTTCAAGTTGTACTTGCAGCTATTCCACGCTAAGTGCGCACCAATGTCAGGGTGCAGTAGGTCAATATACACGGGTCTGCACGACGTAATCCCTCGTTGAGCAGATCAGTGTGTTGGCCTACGTGTACTCTCTCTATTGGAGTGCACTTACTTTCAAGTACAGGGCAGTGTTTATGCAAGAGAAGACAAGGAGCAAGGATGGGTCAAGGAGCAGCTCTTGGGAGGAAAGACAAAAATTCGTCTAAGTATAATTCGACGAGAATCACCAAGTGATTCTCGCCGATTCGGCGAGAATCACTAATGATTCTCGCCGAATCGTCGAGAATCATTAGTGATTCTCGCCGACTCTTTCCGGCTACCTCAAAACGGTGCCAAGTAAGATTCGGCGAGAATCACTAGTGATTCTCGCCGAACCCATCGCTGAGCACATCATGAATTCCAAGTAACTTTCGTTGAGAATCAACAAGTGATTCGGCGAGAATCACTAGTGATTCTCGACGAATCGTCGAGAATCACTAACTGATTCTCGCCGATTCGTCGAGAATCACCTGCGATTCTCGCCGATTTTTACTTAGCGATTTCTCTGGAAGCTGCTGGACCGGATTCTGCCGCTGGACTATCTTGAACCGGATTTCGGGATTCTTCTTGTGGGTCCCACAACGGTCAAATTCGATTTGTCTACAGTATATATATACGGGTATTTTGAACAGTAGACAGACACAGAAAAGAAGCCGAGCTCGATCAAACCCTAAAATCGCGAAACTGCTCCGCCGCCGCCGTCGCCGCTCGCGCTAGTCGGTCGCCGCTGTTGATCGTGTTTCTTCCCGATCTCTGGCGACAGAAGCTTAGCCAAGCTTTGAGTCTCACGTGTCTATCCAGAGATCTCTTGTCTCTCGATTTGTTGATCGGGAAAAACTTCCCCGTCCGAATCGATCGAGACGACCGATCCTCGTGTGACCATTGGAAGACCAAGCTAGCTTCGCTACGAAGATTGGATCTCTAAGTTCAGCAGCCGCTCATCATCATAGCCGCCGATCCCGAAGCAAGCCGCCGCTCGTCTTGCCGCCGCCGGTTCCGGGGAGATCCTTTCCAAGAGAGACCAAGGTTGTAGACTCTTCATTGACTTCACGAACACGTCGTCGAACGAAGAGGAACACCGTAGTCTCCAAACGAAGTTTTTATCTCGTGTACATTCTATTTTACTTTTGTTGTAAAGGAACGATTGTTCCGTCATGTAAGGGTTACGTGCAACCCGTTTTGTGGGAGTGTTGACTCCTACGTGTGGAAGGGTTCCTTCCGATAGTGCAAGGATTGGATTTCAATCCTGTTGGAGAAGTGACTGAGTCGTCCCGTGTTGGGAGATAGGTCGAAGGGGGAAAGTGGATGTACCCAAGTAGGGGAACCACTATAAATTGCATGTGTATTCTGTGTGCTGTGATGTTTGTTTTTATTGTGCAGGTACCGTCTTAAATTCCGCAAATACGCTTTACGTCACCTATTCCCCCCCCCCCCCCCCCATAGGTGAACATAGTTGACACTAGGTGGACTTTCACTTGGTACTTTAACTTCCCGCTGAGATCAAAATTTTGATGGTCCTTCGGCAGGCCCGGCTCGCAGGCCATGAGCCCCTCGACAGCTGGTGAGGTGGGGAGGTCGTCGTCGCCTTGCTCCTTCTCTGGCAAGTCGAGCAGGACCGGCATTTCCCTAGAAACCACTGCCTTTTTTTGTCTATTACGCGGTGATAGTAGACAAGGCGAGCTGGAGCTGACAAGCTCAGTCTGCTTCTGGATAGAGGAAGGCCTAGAGGATTCCTGCTCCATTCGGTGAGCCGCTGCAGCTACCCTCTCTCGCGCAGGTGGGTTAGGATGCTGCCCTGAGTCCGCGAAAGGCGGGTTCTATCACAACCCGCATTTTCACCACCTTAAAAATATATCTGAGTAAGGGAAAATGTGCGTCATGATGTCACGTCAGCAGAGGATAACTGCGGACGCTCAGACAAAACTCCTACTTATCACATAAAGAAAGATCTTTAAGTTCTTTAGAGACAAATCTAGTTTAAATGAAACAGTTAGCTGTATCCCTCGGCTTAGTGGTTCTTCTAGTACATGAAAAAAATAGTTATACGCTACCGAAAATACTTCTTTTATAAGGTTAGACATCCTACATGAGTATAAAGGTCTCCAGAGGACAACTCATGGTATGCAAGGTTCTAGATTTATAATAGAAGTAATAGTAACTTTTATGGTCATTAAATATAGTGATTTAGCATTTTAAAACATGCAATGCATGAGGTAATGATAGTAGTTTTGTACTCTAAAATACCTATCATGTAATCCTAGCATAAAACATCCCAGAGAACAAGTAATCCAAACATTTAGAAAGAAAACAAGTAGCAACTAGGAAAAGTATCCAAAATCAACCATCCTGTGGGCGTCAATAATCTGACACGAACCCACATAAAACAAAAGTATGTCTAAACTAGGTAAAGTAAAATAAAACGACAACCTACCTCGTAATGATGAGGTAAAAAACCACAACCAACACTGCTGCTCAAGAACTCCAAAACCAACTCCACTAACAGCTACATCTCTGAACCTTAGGCATTCCAAAGACAAAAAATCACAGCAAGAAAGTACAAGTGACGGCAGAAAAGTAAGCTAAAAGTAAAACATAGGTCGAAGGGGTACCAACCCGTGACCAAAAATACTGAAGTAAAGTACATAAGTAAGGTACAAAAACTCTGAAAGGAACACTTACGTGAATCATCACATACAACAAAATACCCCAGATGCTCAGAATTATAAGGGGAAAAATCACGGTTAAATCATCAGGAAGAATGCATGTCTATTAGCCACATGTGGTCAACTCTACCAAAAACAACACGGGCGAGGTGGTCAACTCATCTGGACACACCCCCACAGATAAATTATCCGTCTAATTGCGGGGGAGACTGAATACTCCACCATACACCGCAAATGCCCAAACACCCGGTAGAGTTCCACACGGTATTAATAGAGGGATCACTCATTGCGGCGGTGGTTTCATCCACTAATAACACCCGCAACAAATAAAAACCATGACCGTCACATTCAATAACGACTCAGGTTTAGAGCTCAGAGGCCCACCACAACCCTTTATAGGCCTGGCGGCTTGTCTCGCCCCAGGACTTCGCTTCGAAGGAAACCATGATATAAATCTCAACACTTGGCACATCAGATTCTACTAAACACATCTAGATTTAAAAAACGATTGATCAACCTTTAGAAAGGATTTACAATCCTAGATAAACTCTACACGTCCTATATAATAGTGAAGGGATGGTTAAAAGAGCAAGATTCAACCACATCATCCAAACATAAGCCACTTTACAAGATTAGATTAGCAAAATCAATAACATGTAAATACAGGTAGATTTAAACAAAGGATTAAGACAGGACTTTAATCAACAAGTTATTATTGATAACGACGACAAGAAGTTAGGAATTTCAGGAAATCGGGAGAAAGAAGGAAGTGGGGAGTAAAACCATCACTTACCTTGGTTTGTCGGAGAAAACCTCCAAATCGCACCACGACGTAGATCGGGACTAAGGAAGATGGGGGAAGTCGAAATCTGAATAAAAATGGCCGAACTAGAGGTTAGGGCCAAAAACCCTAATGAGAAAAACTCAAGAAATGGGGAAGATTTTACCACGATGATGTAGCTCTCGTTGAGAGCTTTCAGGATCTACAATCGGTTTCAGATTTCGACCACCGGAGCACCGTCGACGGCCATCAAAAGATTCACGAACGGACGTTCTCTCTCTCGCTCACGCCTCTCTGGTTCGGGAAGGAGGAAGTACGGCTTAAGGAGGAGAAGAAGTTTTCTTATATATGTATATATATGTGTGTATATATAATATTGAAATAAATAAAATATTGGATCATTATACTTACGGAGATGAACCAGGGTCGGCTGAACCGGAAATCTCGACATGAAGTATGGATTTGTCGAGTGGAATGAAGGTTTCTCAGGAACAGAAGGAAGGTATCTCGAGGATTAAAGAATATTCTCAGGTACGGAAGAAGGCTTCTCGAGAACATATAGAATTACTATTCTGGAACAACGACTCATGTTCTCGAGTACAAGGTATAGTCTTCTCGAGAACAAGACTGCCTTCTCGAGAACAAGACGGCCTTCTCGAGAACAACACGTGTAACGACCCGAGAGGACCACGACATCGCCCTGCCCACCAGTAGCCCAAGGTTTAGAGCTCAGAGGCCCACTGCGTAACAGTGCAGCTTGTCTCGCCCCAAGACACTACGGTGGTACAGCCGGAATCTACAAGGCATGCAGGCTGTACACCCCAACCAAATCGTCGTGACTGTTTCTCACAACGGAAGGTTGTTGCCACGGGGTTTCGAACACTCAATCTTGATAAGACCCTCCTACAAACAGGGGTCATCACCAACTGAGCTACAACTCAGTTGGTGATGAGCCCTGTTTGCAGGAGGGTCTTATCAAGGTTGCCGGTTCGAAATCCTGTGGCAACAACCTTCCGTGGTGAGAAACAGTCACAAAGATTTGGTTGGGGTGTATGGCCTGCAGGCCTTGTAGATTCTGGCTGTACCACCGTAGCGCTTTCGGGCAAGACAAGCTGCACTGTTACGCAGTGGCCCTCTGAGCTCTAAACCATGGGCTACTAGTGGGCCGGGCAATGCCATGGTCCTCCCGGGTCGTTACAAAAAAGTGCACTTTTTTGTAACGACCCGGGAGGACCATGGCATCGCCCGGCCCACCAGTAGCCCAAGGTTTAGAGCTCAGAGGCCAACTGCGTAACAGTGCAGCTTGTCTCGCCCCAAAGCGCTACGGTGGTACAGCCGGAATCTACAAGGCCTGCAGGCCGTACACCCCAACCTTGATAAATCCTCCCGCAAAGAGGGCTCATCACCAACTGAGCTACAACTCAGTTGGTGATGAGCCCTGTTTGCGGGAGGGTCTTATCAAGGTTGCGGGTTCGAAATACCGTGGCAACAACCTTCCGTGGTGAGAAACAATCACAAATATTTGGTTGGGGTGTACGGCCTGCAGGCCTTGTAGATTCCGGTTGTACCACCGTAGCGCCTTGGGGCGAGACAAGCTGCACTATTACGCAGTGGACCTCTGAGCTCTAAACCTTGGGCTACTGTGGGCCAGGCGATGTCGTGGTCCTCCCGGGTTATTACAAGATGGCCTTCTAGAGAATAAGTAGAAGTACTACTCGGGAACAATGACTCATGTTATCGACTACATGGTAAAGTCTTCTCGAGACAAGACAACCTTCTTGGAACAAGACGACCTTCTCGAGAACAAGTAGAAGACTACTCGGGAACAACAACTCATGTTCTCGAGTGCAAGGTAATGTCTTCTCGAGAATAAGATGTCCTTCTCGAGAACAAGATGACCTTCTCGAGAACACGGGCAGATCTCGAGTACAAAAAGGGACTTCTCGAGAAGAAAATATGGACTTCTCGAGAAGGGCTTCTGGACAACTCGAGAACAACAAAATGATTTCTCGAGAACAAAAGGGGATTTCTCGAGAACTGCAGGACTTTTCGAGGACAAAAGGGAGCACTTCTCGAGAGCTTTAAGACCTCTCAGGAACTAGAGGAGGGATTTTCTCGAGATGAAGCAGGACATCCCGGGAACAAAGACATCATTTCTCGAGAAGGAATATAAAATTCTCGGGAACAACCCCCGACTTCTCAAGAAAAGAGACTGGTCATCACGAGTACAAGCAAGGTATTCCGAGAACTAAGCAGGAAAATATTAGAACTTCAGTTTTGACTAATATTCCAGGATAAATCGCTGACCCTACGAATTTAGCAGCGAAGACAACACTAGAATCTGACGCACCATTCTGGAGACATTATCATCAAATTCTTAAACAAGCAAAAATCATCACAAAGATCCAAACACGCGCCAACAATCCAAAATTCTCGGATCGCAACTGTACAACCCGTATTCGTCGAGGGTGGGTCCTACCACAGCCAGGTCAGCAGAAGTCAAGGTCAATAAGTCAAGACAGGAGTCAAAGACATAATTCAAGATCACGGAAGGCCTGGGCGAGTATACACGAGCTATCCTTGCATACTCGCCAGGTAGGCGACTAGGCGAGATACTCGCCCAGCCCGTGCGAGTTCCTCTGGAAGTCGCCTAGTCGCCAGGGGGGTGGTGTATAAATATGACCTCCCCCCTCCTTGGATTTGCCTATAAATAGGACCACAGGGGTACGAGGTGAGGCATTTGAAATCCTCGGCAGGATACTCGCGCGCTTCATTTTCGAAATACTAGCTGGGTCTTTGGATTTCTTTTCCTTAGAGAGCAACTCGCGACTTTGTGACTTTGCCAGCTTACTTCCTTCGTACCCAGTTCGGCTACTTTGGTTGAGAAGGGGCTGCTCCTTTCGAGCATCCGGGTACGTGGTGGGACCTTCCATCCGCCACATCTGGGGTCCTGTTTGATCTGATTCTTCATTCTAGTCACCATAGCCGTCTGATCTAGCTTCTGAGCCAGTAACCTTAGGCGGCTTTGGTTCGAATTCAGAGGTTGGGAATTTTCCTGGCTTCAACACTTGGTGAGATGAGCGTGGATTGCAGCCAAGGAGGAAAGTTTAGAAGTTGAGTGAGATGGCCATTGGTGGCGAGCAAGGAGAGTTGGTCGACAACTCGGCGGGAGGAGGAGACACCCCGCGAGGTGGCGAGTTTGTGACAGTGGCTGCGTTTGAAGAGTTCGCGAAGAAGTTCGAGCAAACCCTCCTCGCCGGGTTCGCTCAGCGCCCTGAGGTAACGGCGACTTCTCCCCGTCGCCTGACACCGCTAGAAGAAGAAGCGCCGCCGAGGCGAGCTAGAAAGGAGCCTGCTTGTGCAAGGGAAGAGCGACCGATGCAATCGCGACATTACCCGACGAGTAGCCAGGGGCCCGTTTTCGGGATCCAATGTCGCCGGCGAGATGCAGAGATACTCGGCATTATGCATAGTACGACGTCTCCAACGAGGATGAAACTCGTCACCGCCAGGGAGGGAGGAGCCTCTTCTATGACGAGATCCTCGCCGCTCAAGTTCCAGAAGGGTTTAGGGAACCAGTTCTCACTTACTACTCCTACAGAGACGACCCTGTCAGACACCTCTAGTGGTTTGAAGACGTCATCTCCATCTGCAACATGTCCAACGCCTTCAAGTGCAGATTCTTCTCCATCACCCTCAAGGGGAACGCCAGGGATTGGTTACATCAACTACCGGTAGGGTCTGTGTACTAATTCTTAGATCTGCGTCGGGGCCTCATGGCGAGGTTCGCGACATCGAAGAAGAGGAAGAAGGAAGCGACGGCCCTCTTAAAAATCGTCCAAGGGCAGCACAAGAGTTTGGGTCACTACATCGACCGCTTCCAGGATGAGATTTTGGAGGTAGAAGAGGTGGACAGCTTTACCTTGATGGTAGCCCTGAAGTTCGGGTTAAAGTAAGGACTATTTAGTCTGGAGATGGGGTCCAATCCCCTGATATCTTTCGTAGACATGATAGAGAAGGCGAACACTTTTGTTCAAGGGGAGGAGAAAAACAAGGACTTCTTTGCAAGGCTGGATGGGGAGATTGCAATGGAGAGGGGGAGAGCGGGACCTTCGGGGTCAAAGTCATGGAGGACGCCGGAAAGGCGAGAGGAAAGGAAGAAGGAAGCACCAAGGAGAGAAGAGATAAGGAAGAGAGAGGAACCCAGGAGGGTTGAAGAAAGGAGGCAGGAGAGGCCTCGAAGGCAAGAAGAGAGAAGACCAGCGGAAGCTCGGGAAGGAGGAAGGGGGGAAAGACGATTCCAGTATCCGGAGAATTGCCCCCAATGGAGACCAGCAAGGCAGCAGTACCAAGAAGAGAGGAGGAATGGAAACCGGTAGGAGGGAGGCCGAGTAGGAGGAAGAAGGGAGACGATGACCATCACTCGCCAAGACAACAAACAGCGCCGGAGGGAGCCGCGAGCGATGCGCCAGGAGGCAGAGATTCCCCACTACTGCGATATTTGATAACTTCTCAAATGAAGTTATCTTTGTCTAATATTTCTACTTCATAATTAGTAAAAAGGAACCTAAATGGTAATAAATACGATTAGTTATTGTTTTAATATTTATGATACTAAGTTGGTCTTATTCCATGGTTTTTATGCAAGATTTGTCGAGGAAATCAACTTAGAAGAGTAATGCAGAATTCTTATTTTCGACCTGGACCAGTTACTGCAACATCCAATTCTGAAACTGCAACATTTGTCTGTCCGAAATTCAAATTTTAAATTTGAATTGCCACCGTTTTTAATTATGGAAGGATGCATCTCTTCAGCAAGGGTGGACATTTTAATGCCAAAAACAGACCAAAAGGAGGGAGATTGAATTTATTTTTCAGATCTAAGGGGAAGAGCACCATCTAGGGTTGGCTTGGGAAGAAAACCTCCATGGGAGAGCAACGGCGAGAGGAAGAAGAAGGAGATCTTCGTGCGGATCGAAGAAGTGACTCTAGGAAGAGATTCCTGCAGCGATTAAGCATGAACCGCCATGTTTTGTAAGATCTACTTCAGCATTTTGCGTGATTTCTCCAATGCCATGAACTAATTCTTCCTTAATCTTGTATTATGAGAGTACTAGGTTGTGTATGATGAATATTTTCTAGTTTATTTTGTTGAGAAAACTTGGTGAATGTTCTTTATCAAATTTATGATCTTTATTTCTGAAATGTTTGGCCAATGTTTCACATTTATGCTACGCTTCATAAATCGAGAGAGGAGTTGCGGTAGTATATCATAATTTTGATATAGCATTTGAAGAGAGAAGGAGACTTCCTCTTGGTGTTAGCAACTTAGGTCTTTATTCTTTGAGCGGTTCTTATTTCACTCAAGGGGAAATATAGAACTAGGGATTGCCGATATCGAGAGATACGATTCTCTATTTTAAGATCGTTGCAAGGCACACTCATCACGCATTTTCACAACAACACATTCACTTATTCATCATACTAAACCTAGGAAATCGTAATATGAGATTATTTCTCTCATTTGATAAGAAAAGTATTTTTCTCAAGATTCGTAGTAATTTCATTTAGAAGTCTGCATTCTTAATTTTAGTAATTCAAGAAAATCACCAATTTCGTCCTACTTGGATTTAAGGAAAATGCCTAACTGGTATTTGCAAGCATTGAACCAATCACCTCCATGTGGAAACGACTCTTACTCACTTTTTATTACTTGACACGGCACGTGCACTTGCATTTAAATACGTAAACCATTTCGGGCGTATCAAGTTTTTGGCGTCGTTGCCGGGGAGGTGCGAAAGTCAGTGTTTCTTTCTTGCAATATTTGTGAATCCCTAGTAATTAGAGATCAAGTTTTGTTTTTTGTCATTGTTAATTTTGTTATTATTATTGCTGCGTTGTTTGTGATTGTTTTGTTTGAGTAGTTATTATCAATTATCAATTGTTGGTGTGCTTATTTTATGTCCAGATATCGATCACCGGAGTTACTACCTTTAAACCTAGAGATCGAACGGACGTGTAGACAGAAAAGGAGAACGTTTCGATTAGGAAGTGATAACGTAATAGCAATGAATCCTAATAATCAAAACGCTCCTAATGAAGTTTACCAGGAAGGCTTAGGTCAAGAGGGTCATGTAGAACAGAATGGACAACCTGCTGAAGTTAGGCGAACCTGTCGCGAGTACAATATGCCTTATAGAGGTGGACTGCAATATAGCATTATCAAGCCTGCCATTGAAGCCAATAACTTCAAAATTGACTCCATGGCCATGAACCTAGTGCAGCAGAAGCAATTTAGTGGACTGAATCATGAGGACCCAAACGCCCATTTACGAACCTTCATGGATGTGTGCGACACATTTAAGATTAATGGTGCGTCAGATGAAGCGATTAAACTCCGCCTATTTCCATTCTCTCTTTCGGGTAGAGCGAAGGAGTGGCTTGATTCCCAATATGGTCTCACCACTTGGATGCAAGTGGTTGACTTGTTCTTAGCCAAGTACTTCCCGCCCGCAAAAACATCGAAATTAATGAGAGACATTAGTACATTTATGCAAGGGAATGGGGAAACGTTGTATGACGTATGAGAGCGGTTCAAGGAACTCTTAAGAAAGTGTCCTCTCCACGGTTTGGCGATGCACCAACAAGTGTGGACGTTTTATAATGGCCTCCAGACATGTACGATGATCCAAGTAGATGGAGCCGCAGGAAGATATCTTATGAACAAGTACCCTGAGGACGTATACGCTATCCTTGAAGATTTATCTTCAAATAATTATCAGTCATTTGATCGACAGGCTCCTTCTTCGGTAGGAGGTCTTTACCAAGTAGATCAGTTGTCCTCTTTCGTCGCACAAATATCGGCGCAGTTCAACTCTATGAACAAAAGATTAGATGCCTTGACTCTAAGTCAAACCCAACCATACCCACAGGTAAAAAGCATAGTTGCCCCTTCATTCCCAATGAACTCATCTCTTTCTGTAGAACAACTTGTTGGTCATAACGAGGAGGTTAACTATGTAGGGGGACAACCAAGGTATAATAATAATAATCATCATCACAATCATAATAATAACGATACATTTTCTAACTATTATAACCCTGAAGTGCGTAATCACCCAAACTTCTCGTGGAAGAACAACACCAGTTTGGCACACCCACCCGGTTTTAATTCGAATCCACACTCGAATCCACCTCATAACAACAACTATAATCACCAAGGTGCTTCTAGAAAATATTCTGAAGAGATGATTGTTGAATCAATACAAAAGAGTGACGCCTGCATCACTAGTTTAGAGGGTTCCTTACGGGTAATTGAAACGCAATTAGGGCAGATTGCGAGTGCATTGAGTCTTAGACCCCAAGGAACACTCCCAACGGATACCATTCCAAATCCGAAGGGAGAAAATCCTCATTGTAAGGCTGTCACTTTAAGGAGTGGAAAGGAGTCGGTGGGAGCACCGGAGAAAGAACAATCTAGGATGAATAATGAAGGAAATGAGTTGGAGGAGGTAGTCCTGAGGTGCCTAGTGAGGAGTTGAGACAAGAAGAGAATGCTAGCGAAGGAGTGGAGGTATTAGGAGAAAGGGAACGTGAGCCAACCATTGAAAATTCAAAGAAGAAGAGTAGTGTGATAGTTTATCCACCACCACCATTCCCTCAACGATTATGGAAAAGTAAATTAGACCATCAATTCCAGAAGTTTATGGAGATATTCAAGAAATTGCAAATCAATATCCCTTTCACGGAAGCGTTGGAACAGATGCCAAGCTACGTGAAATTCATGAAGGATATCCTATCGAAGAAGAGAAGATTTGGAACGAATGAGATGGTGGCACTCACGCAGGAGTGCAGTGCCATTCTCCAAAAAATACTCCCACCCAAGTTGAAAGATCCGGGGAGTTTCACTATTCCATGTTCCATAGGATACAAATTTGAGGGCAAGACATTATGTGATCTAGGGGCGAGCATAAATTTAATGCCATTATCGATATATAAAAAGCTAGGTTTGGGAGAAATCTCTAAGACTTCCATAACCCTGCAGTTGGCCGATAGGACCCTAGCATTTCCGAAGGGGATAGTTGAGGATGTGTTAGTAAAGGTGGATAAGTTTATTTTCCCAGCTGATTTTGTGGTATTAGATATGGAGGAGGACAAAGAGGTACCAATCATTGTAGGGAGACCGTTCCTAACCACGGGTAGGACGTTGATTGATGTACAGAAGGGAGAATTGACAATGAGGGTGAACGACGAGCAAGTAACGTTTAACTTACTTAAGACAATGAAATTTCCCCATAGAGAGGAAGATAACGTGGAGGCGGTCAATCACGTGTCCATTTATGACTATGAATTGACTCGTCTACTGTCCAATGAACAAGAAGTTCAGTTGACTCTCCTATTGACTGGGGAGGATTCATCTGAGGGGGAAGAAGAAATGCAAGAATGCTTACAAGCATTTGAGAGGCAGATTGCTTGGGTTCAAAAACCGGAACCATTAGAGATATCTGAGAAAACCGTCTCAGTAAAACCCTCCATCGAAGAGCCACCACTGTTAGAGTTAAAACCCCTTCCTGAACATCTTTCTTATGCATTCTTAGGTGAGAATGACACTTTACCGATCATTGTCAATTCCAAATTAGAATCTGAACAACTTCTAAGGCTTATTGGGTTGTTAAAGAGATACAAGTCGGCGATAGGTTGGACGATAACAGATATCAAAGGGATCAGCCCATCACTGTGCATGCATAAGATCCGCTTAGAGGAGTCATGCAAGAGATCTATTGAGCCCCAACGCCATTTAGGCCCACCAATGAAGGAAGTAGTGAGGAAAGAAATTATAAAATTGCTAGACGCATGCGTCATCTACCCTATTTTTGATAGCTCGTGGGTGTCGCCAGTGCATTGTGTCCCAAAGAAAGGAGGACTGACGGTAGTAAGGAATGAGAAGGGAGAGTTAATATCTACTAGAATAGTTACTGGTTGGCGGATTTGTATAGACTACAGGAAACTGCATAAAGCCACCAGGAAGGATCATTTCCCCCTTTCTTTCATCGATCAAATCTTGGATAGACTGGCGTGGAATGACTTCTTCTGCTTTCTAGATGGTTACTCAGTGTACAACCAGATTATGGTAGACCCAGAGGATCAAGAGAAGACTACCTTCACTTTCCCCTTTGGGGCATTTGGCATTTAGAATGCTTCCATTTGGCCTATGCAATGCACCGACTACATTCCAACGTTGCGTAATCGTGCTCATCGCGGACCTTTTAGAAGAGGGTGATGGCCCCGAATATTATGGGATCGAGGTCTACATGGATGACTTCTCCATCTTTTGGAAGTCTTTTGATGCTTGCTTGATCTGTTTAGATAAGGTGCTCGCACGGTGTGTGGAGACTAATTTAGTAATGAACTGGGAGAAATGCCACTTTATGGTCCGTGAAGGGATGGTGTTGGGACATCATGTCTCTAGAAGAGGGCTAGGAGTGGATAAGGCGAAATTAGACACGATAGAGCAGTTACCTCCACCCAAGAATGTAAAAATGTTGAGGAGCTTCTTAGGACACGCCGGTGTCTATCGTCGATTTATCAAAGACTTCGCAAAGATAGCAAAGACATTGAGTGGGTTATTAGAAAAAGATGTGAAGTTTTATTTCAGTGATGAGTGTTTAGAAGCGTTTAATGAGCATAAACAACGTTTGACTACGACACCTATTGTTGTGACACCTAATTGGAAAGAGCCATTTGTTTTGATGTGCGATGCGAGTGACTATGCGGTGGGAGTTATTTTGGGTCAAATGCGGGAGAAAATATTTCATACAATAGCCTACGCTAGCAAAACCCTCATTGATGCCCAAGTCAACTACACTACCACGGAGAAAGAATTATTGGCAGTAGTCTTTGCGTTTGAAAAGTTTAGGTCATATCTCATATGCACGAAGGTTATAGTATATACCGATCATGCTGCAATTCGTTATCTTATGGAGAAACGAGATGCGAAACCTCGATTGATCCGGTGGGTACTTCTACTACAAGAGTTTGATGTGGAGATCAGAGATAGGAAAGGAACGGAAAATCCGGTTGCAGACCATCTTTCTAGGATTGAGAACACTACCCAATCGGTACCTCTTGAGATCAATGAGAAATTCCCCGATGAGTGGTTATTAGCCATAGCTGAAAGCTCAGCACCCTAGTATGCCGACTTTGTAAATTATTTGGCAAGCAATATTATGCCACCTGAACTACCCTACCAACGAAAGAAGCGATTTTTACATCAGGTAAGGTCTTACATGTGGGATGATCCCTTATTGTTCAAAGTTGGCGTGGACGGAATTGTACGGAGATGGATACCCGAGGAGGAGATGAGAGTGATACTAGAAAAATGTCATAACTCCCCTTACGGAGGTCATTTCAAGGGAACGAGGACGACAATGAAGGTGCTTGAGCCTGGATTCTATTGGCCTAATTTATTTCGGGACGCCAATGTATTTGTGAAACAATGCGAGAGATGCCAACGGAGCGAGAATATACATAAGAACGAAGGGATGCCCATGAATATAATGTTGGAAGTCGAATTATTTGACGTATGAGGTATAGATTTCATGGGGCCATTTGTGATTTCGAATGGTAATTTATTCATATTATTAGCTGTGGACTATGTATCTAAGTGGGTGGAAGCAATCGCGACGCCCAGGAATGACGCAAAGGTAGTCCTTAACTTCTTAAGACACTATATATTCAGTCGATTCGGAATCCCGAGGGCAATCCTTAGTGATGGCGGAAGTCATTTCTGTAATAATCAGTTCACCGCGTTACTAAACAAATTTGGGATAACTCATAAAGTCGCATTATCATATCATCCCCAGACGAA
The DNA here is from genome assembly GCA_039583875.1 of Platanthera guangdongensis. Lineage (NCBI taxonomy): Eukaryota > Viridiplantae > Streptophyta > Magnoliopsida > Asparagales > Orchidaceae > Platanthera > Platanthera guangdongensis. The sequence goes on from CM077153.1 coordinate 287,695,625, forward strand.
TGGGTTAGCGGAAGTATCCAATAGGGAGATTAAGAAAATTCTAGAAAAGACAGTGAGCGTCAACCGTAGAGACTGGTCACAAAAGCTTGCTGATGCATTATGGGCATATCGTACAGCCTTCAAAACCCCCATTGGACTAACCCCGTACCGGATGGTTTATGGAAAGTCTTGTCATCTGCCTCTAGAAATGGAACACCGGGCATTCTGGGATATTAAGAAAATAAACTACGATTTCCAAGATGCCGGTACGAAGAGGCTTTTACAATTAAATGAACTAGAGGAGATTCAGATGCAAGCATATGAAAACTCAAGAATTTACAAAGAGCGCACGAAACGTTGGCATGATCGACGGATGAAGGAGAAACATTTTGAGCCGGGACAGCTTGTTCTTTTATTCAATTCTCGCTTGAAATTGTTCCCCGGTAAGCTCAAGTCACGCTGGTCGGGCCCGTTCAAGGTTAAAATCGTGCACCACTATGGAGCTGTGACTATTTTAAATGAAATTGATGGGACAGAATTCAAGGTGAATGGAGCGAGACTGAAGTTATATTTGGGAGGCGACATTGACCGAGCAGTGTCGCATGTAGAGCTTCTCTAATGAGGTAAAGTCCTGCCGGGACTCATAAATCAGGCGCTTGGTGGGAGACAACCCATTATATCTTAGTATAAAATATATATATTTGCATGTTCAATTAGTGTTAAAAAATCTCATTTTTCATGATTTATTTGTTTTTGTAGCTATAAGATTAGAATGGCGGGACCCTGATGGATGAGCATGAAATTCTAAAAAATTTCCGCAATTTTGGCTTAAAAAAATCAAATATGGTGAAAACTGGGTCTGCAACAATGGGAAATGACGTTGTCATTTCTAGTTCTCTGCCTACTCAAGCCAAATTCCGCTAGGCGCTGAACCGGAACCCGGTTTGACTGAACCGTGCGGTTCAGCAAGTGGTTGCAACAACACAAATTCGTGTTGTCATTTCCTGTGCTCTGCCATCACAAGCGGAAAATGCTCTAGAAGGCGAACCGGCGTCCGGTTTGCGTGAACCGCCGCGGGCGGTCCAATGTGACGCTTCAGTTTAATTCAAATCCGGCGGTTAGGTTAATATAGTGGGATCTATTCCTGTAAACTGAAATCACATTAATTATATAAGATTTAATTAAGATTAAAATATAAAATAAGCCTATTCTAAATATCCCCATCCCGTCTCTTTCCGCAAATCGCCGCCTAGGTCACGAGAGGCGATTCGTCGAGCGAGCGAGTGAGTCGATTCGTCGAGCGGGTGAGTCGATTCGTCGAGCGGGAGAGAAGATTCGTCGGGCGGCGATTCCCCATTTGCAATCTCTCAGCGGCGGACGGCGGGTGGCTGCAGCGACGACATCACCGAAGTCGACGAAGGCCGACCACGCTTCAGGGGGAAACATGGGATTCTGGGTGCGCGGCAGCCATGAGGGAAAATAGGCGGGTGAAGAAGGTTGCGCCGGCGAAGGGTTCGACGGCCCCTTCAGGTATACATAACACTCACATACTTCATTCTATAAGCTCCTTCATTTAGAGCCGTGCTTAATAGTACGTATTATCTAGACAAATCTTTGAAGAGGAAGAAACAAAAGAAGGAGAAATCGATTAGCAGGAAATGTATAAGATTTCAAAATGAAGAGGCAGAGTTAAGGTTTAAGGAGTTGAGAACCACTTCATTCATCATGGAGAGAGGATTTAAAATGGACAAGAGGGCTTGGAACTTAGCATACGCCAATCATATTTGTGCCTTAAACTGGGAATATTTTTGCCGCCCAAGAACTGAAGCTGCTCTCTCTCTCGTCTACGAGTTCTACGCAAACGCGATATCAGCAGAGGGATAGATGACCATTGTAAGAGGGAAGGAGGTAGAATTTTCGGCCGAGCGAATTTCTGAACTGTTTGCTTTGGATGACCAAAATCAAGATGAGTACACTACGGTCATGACGAAGGTCACCCCACAAGAAATGGAAAAGGTAGTTTGCATACCATCAGGACCGGTATGGACTAATTTGACATCCAAGTCCATGAAATCAACATGCTTAACCAGACAAGCCAAGGTTTGGCACCTATTCATCAACGCCACCATCCTTCCAACGAAGCATCTTAACAGCGTGCCTCTCCATAAAGTTGCTATCTTATATTGTATACTCAAGGAGATCAGGTTTAATGTTGGGAGAGTAATCGCACTTAGGTTGCACGAGAAGATACGGGAGAAGAACCCTAAACAACTTTGGTATCCAGTTCTTATCACGGATCTCTGTCGTTCAGTTGGAGTGCTGGAAGAGGACGATGATGTGGCCAAGAGGTTGAAGGGCCACATAACTAAGATGGTGGTGGAGGTGTGCATTAAGGTTACTGATGATTCTCCCATGGTACAACCCTCTAAGGCACAAGATGACAAACCTATGGACATTGAAATTCAGGAAGAAGATGGAGGCGGCGACCCTGATGGTATGATGGAGGAGATACAATATATGAAGGCTTATTTGTGATGCCACAATCTATATATTCTTTGAATATATAGATAGGATGCAAGCAAGTTCCAGGTGAACTATCTTCGACTAGCTACTAAAGGAGAATCCCCGATATTACGTCAAAGAAGATAGCAAACGAACTCGCCAAGCTGACTCTGATTCCCCACTTGAATGAATAGCTTAGGAAGTCGGAAGTCTTGATTTCCTTTATCCGCCTTGACTTACAAACATCTCGATTGGCTAAAGACCATGCCTTGCCCGCTCCGAAGAACCTTGATGAAGAAAGGAAGGAACCATGACTCAGGTATTCGCTTGCAGCGGATTCGGAAGAGGGAGTCACATCCCATTAGGCAGAATCTTATTCAACAGGAGAGAATCTCGTTATTCTATAAATAGACTTGCAACCCGGGGAAAATGCAAGTTTGAAAGTTTGGATTCTCGTTTAGGAAAGGATAAGAGATTGAAAAATGACCCAAAGCCAAAGACAGGGGCTCTTTCTCTAGTAGTGGACTAATCTTGATATTCCTCAAGCAGTAAGCGAAAGAAGAGGTTAGAACCAGCTCCACCGGCTAAAGGGAGGTTCGTGAGCCAAGTAAAGAGAAATTGTCCGGGCCAAGAAAGAAAGCTGGGAAGGCATAGAGTAGCCCCCAAGATGAAAGGGGATTGGCTTTGTGTTCAGTGTACCGGGTACAAGAAAGAAAGTAAAAGCACAGAATGAGGCATATATAGTAGGGTTAGACTGCCTCTCTTATTAATGCACGGCTGAGGAAAAATCTGATTCATCTCTTTCATCCTATCTGTCTTGCCTTTCTTCTTTGGTGTGGTCTTCCCGAGGGAAGAGGAAAAGGATAGCAGTCAAGCGCATCGTGAAAAAAGGAAGCATTGGCTTCTGTATTCGTCTTCTATGGAGAATAGGACGTTCTAATAGATTGTTCCTTTGGATTTGTACCCGGGAGTTCTACGGCTCAGCCAGCAGCCTCTTTACGTTTGGTTCAACTGTTCTTCGCTACCTTTGCTCGTCCTCTAGAAGCAATTTCTTTTCTAGCTTGGCTTAAGGAAAGGCCTCCTAGTGGATGCCATGTCAAATTCAAATAGAAAGAGAGTGCAATTGTCAAACAATATCTCGACTTTCCCCAATCCTGTTCACTAAGGAGGCGTTATGCCTGAAGTAAGTACTTCTCAACCAAACCACGGTGTCCGACTCGCAGGAAAAATTCGAAGAATGGGAGGCTGGAACAACTCCTAGACCTTACCGCTCCGTGGGGAAAGTATCCGCTATTACAGGTTATTAGAGAAAGCTAAGTTGCCTAGGCCACAATCCAAGTTGAGATTGAGGAAGCAGTTTGATAATGAAGGTTATTTGCTTAACTCTGACTGCATTCGTGTGGATCCTCGCATTCGTCACACCGAAGGGGATGAGGATGACACAGAGGATGAAGAAGGCGGCAATGGTGACAATGATGAAGATGCGGAAGGAGGTGATGCTGATGAAGAAGAAGGCAATGGTGACGATTGTGAAGATGAGGAAGGAGGTGATGCTGTTGACGCAGAAGGTGATGAAGAAGGGGTTGATGAAACCGACGATGATGGTGACGCCAAATAGGCATCCCTGATTTATTTTGGTTTGGCTTATGGTTTATGGCTTATAATTTATGTTTTGGTCGAATTATGTTTTGGACAGTTTATGGTTTTGGATAGTTTATGTTTTGGACAACTTATATTTTGCTTGCCCTCATGTGTGGTGAAACTTTTTGTTGGACTATGACACCATTGTTTTGGCATAGACACTCCTATATAATTTTATGAGGTGCTTTTGTTGTTTTGTAGAAGTATGCTTTTGAAAGATATGGTACCTAAACACCTAGAGGGGGGGGGGGGGTGAATAGGTGACCTAAACCTTATTAAAACTTTGTTGACAACAAAACAGTTATCTCACAGATTTCTACAGCTAATAGCAATAACAGAATATAAACAGTTAATGCACAGCACAGCACAGCACAGCAGACACACAAATTTATAGTGGTTCCCCAATCTTTGGGTACATCCACTTTCCCCCTTCGCCTATCTAGCAGTGTACTAGATTCGGCCAAACTTCTCCACTATCTCAGAACCCAACAAGGTTCCTACACCTCAGGCCCAAAGCCTTACACTCAGCCACCAAGGCCTACACTCAGCCACCCAGGCCTACACTCAGCCAATCAAGGCCTACACTCAGAGTTCTTCAACTCCTACACTCAGGCAACCAAGCCCTACCCTCAACCTTTATAATATAGGCTTACAATTCTCTCAGATCCAATGGATCCTACAAGTTAAAATTGAAATACAATAATTAACTCTACAACTCAGAAAATAAGAGAGGAGTTGAGAGTTTCTTGAAGAGTTCTTGGAAGAACTCAGCTAGATCCAAACTGACTTAGCTTCCTTCAAAGCTTCTTGAGTAGAACTGAATTAGTCTGAATCCTCTGCAGTTAATCCTTGACCTCTGCTTCTTGAGATCCAGATGATTCTGAATCCTTCTTCTCAGCCTTAGTTCCAAAGACTGAATTCTTGATTGGAGCTCTCTCTCTCCAACTTCTTAGATCTGCAGTTGGACTGCCAGATCTTCTTGTGTTGATCCTCTGTGTATCACTTTTCTGATTTAATCTGATCAAACACTTCAATTATTCTCACTACTTGTAATAACAACAATCAATCTGTTTCTGTAAACTATGGGTGCCTATTTATAGGCTTCCTTCATGGTAACCGGCTGGTCCGGTTCATAACAGACTTCTGATTTCTCTGACAGTTGCTGTAGACCGGCTGGATCGGCAACTGTCATGTCAACCAGTCACTTCTTGAAATTCTCTAACTGTCAGATAGTGTCGAGACTTTCTGTTCTTAAGTGTCGACACTTATAGACCAAGTGTCGACACATGTTGTGTAAGTGTCGACACAAGTCTACAAGGTGTCGACACAACTTCTTGTATGTCTTGACACAGATTCTTCTTCAAGTGTCGACACTGAAATTAAGTGTCGACACAAGTACTTGATCTTCTGTAACTTGTTGAATTCTTCTAAGTGTCGACACATCTCCTTTGTGTCGACACATCTTCATGTGTTGAAACTGTCAAGTGTCGACACTGCTTCTTGGTGTCGACACAAGTCTTCAATTTTGTTTCTTCAGCTGAGTGTCGACACATTCCCTTAGTGTCGACACTTGTACTTAGAATATTTTTTAAACTTTTCTGTTCTTTGCTAAGTGTCGACACAGCTCCTTGTGTCGACACTTTCTTCAAGTGTAGAGTCTTCAACTAAGTGTCGACACATTGTGCTGGGTGTCGACACTTTCTTCAAGTGTTGACTCTTCTGGTTGTGTGTCGACACATTGTGCTGAGTGTCGACACTTTCTTCAAATACTGACTCTTCAGCATAGTGTCGACACATTATGTTGAGTGTCGACACTTGTCCTTAGTCTCTGCAGAATTTTGCTGAGTGTCGACACAACACCAAGTGTCGACACTTTCTGATGTAGACTCAGCTCTTCTAGGTGTCGACACTTCTGCTAAGTGTCGACACAGCTTTTCTGCATTCTTCTTCACTGAGTGTCGACACAGCTCCAAGTGTCGACACTTTCTGTCTGGTGTCGACTCTTCTTCTCAGGTGTCGACACAATTACTCCAAGTGTCGACACTGCTTGTCTGGGTGTCGACACAAGCTTTCTCAAGTGTCGACACTTTCCCTCTGGGTGTCGACACATGGACTTAGAAACTTTTAGCTTCAGTCCAGTGAGTACCTAACCTGCACAAGTAACTCAAACAAACATCAAATACATTATGATGTATATCATTGAGTTAGGTGAGGCTTCTTCAAATCAGGTACATTTGACCAATGTACCCAACAATCTCCCCCTATTTGGAGAAGTCATAACCCTTAGTCAATGATATACACCACTCATAATTAAAAATTAGAGAATGATGTAAAGCAGGTATATATCAACAGGGTAAACTTAAACATGTAATAAAGCACACATGTATACTCATTCAGCATTACATAACAAACAGAGATTAGACACATTCTTCTGAACAATCATGAAATATATTTATCAAAAATTGTTCAAACATTGTTTTTAATACATTTTCAATGATTTACAAAAATGTGTAGATGTAACAGATTACAACATTCTTCAGTCTAATCTTAGTCTAATTCTGATCAGGTTCTTTTATAACTATGCCTTTCCCAGCTTGTACTTTGGCCTTTACAGCAGCAGCAGGCTCAGTATCAGCAATCTTCTTTCCTTTGGAGTCCTTCTTCTTTAGTTCTTCAGCCTTGATTTTCTGTCTCTCAAAGTAATGATAGGGCTTAGGAAAGTACTTGCTAGGCTCCACAGCTGTAGGAGGTAGCTTTCCTAACTTAGCCTTCCTTCTATACTGGACAATGGCTTCCTGCCTAATCTCATGCTTCCTCCATTCTGCTTCTGAGAACCATTTGTTCCTCTCATGTGCATTGTCCTTGGCTGCTTTCCAGGCTGTGAGAATGATGTTCCTATAAGTAGGGCTCCACTGTTCAAAATCAGGTTTTTGCACAGCTAGTTCCCTGAACTTCTTCTTTGACAGCCTTGTCTCTTCTTCTTTGTCCATAGCCTCTTGCATAGCTGCTGTAACAGGTTGAACAACCTTTTCCAGAACAACATTAGGCTTTCCAGTAGTTGGACTATACATTGTGCTTACTTCTGCATGAACCATGTCAAAATCTGGAGGTGGATAGATCACCTGAGCTACTTCCTGTTGCTCACCTCCAAGATATGCACTTTGAATACCTGATTCAGCTACATTATCATCATCACACAGGGGAGGATAGCCCAGTGTAGCTCTGATGGAGTTAGAAATCCATTTGGCATGGTCAGAGCTAGCTTTGACTAACACCCTCTCCCCCTTTATGACTTCTTGTTCAACATGATCTCTTACATCATCTTTCTGGAACCTGATTTGGCTGTCCAAGTACCTGATGCCATCCTTAAAATAAGGTCTAAGCTTTGTAAGCTGTTCAGAAATGACCTTTTGGGAATCCTTAATGGTAGTCTTGACAGCAGCAATTTCATCTTGAAAAGTTTTATCAAATTCAGCCTTTGCAGCAGCAGATGATGTTGAAGGTTCAGCAGTCTTATTCTTTAGTTCTGTGACTATAGCATTGTGGGAGGCAGTTAAATTATCATTCATTCTTAATTGATTTTCCAGCACATAGCCTTGCTTTAGTGCTATATCATCTACTTGAGTCTTGATCTTTTCCTGATGAGTTGCCAGAAATACCACTGCATCTCCACCCTTGTGGAAGCATTCATTCATTTCCTTTTTATTCAAGTTCATCTCAAATCTTATTGACTTGATGTCTTGAGCTAAGTCAAATTGTAAAGACTTGTGGCCTTCATCAATATACTTCTCTATGGCCCTCCTGTGCTCATCCAGCTTAACTTGCATTGCTACCATTAAGCCACTGTAATCAGTTGATGGAGCTTGTTGGACTAGGGAGTGTTGAGCAACAATTTGTAGAGCCTTCTTGTAGCTCTGACTCCTTCTTTTGAATACAAAGAATTGCTTCTTCTTGGCTTGTTCAGTCTCATCTTCCTCAGAATCTGAAGTACTGGCTATATTCATCCTGTCCTTAGGGCTTGATGGTTTTTCAGCTTGCACATCTAGTGCCTTCTCAGTGTCTAGCCTTAAAGGCTCATCCTGAACTTCCAAGTTCTCCCCCTCAACAGCAGCACCCTTCTCTTCAGCAGCAGCATTCTTGTCCATGTCAAAATCCTCTTGATCTAAATTCAGAAAGAGATCTTCCATTGTGTATTCAGGAGGTGACTGTGCAGGAGAAGTTCTGGATTCATCAACTACTTTATCAGGAACATTTTGCACAATAACAGATGTGTCTTGGAGAACAACATCTGGTTCTTGATTTGCTTGCTGAGTTTGCTGATGAACATCAGACAAATCAGAATCTATTATAGAAAAATCTAAAGTATTGAGGTCAGAAAGTACCTCTTGGATAATGAGGGTAGCTTGCTCACTCTCCAGTGTAGAGGGTTGTTCTTCAGCTGGAGGCTCCCCTGTTTTGGATCCTTATTCATGGGGCTAGCTGTAGGCAGCTCCCCCTGGATTTCAGCTGTCTCTAGAGGAGCAGGTGATTTCTCTGCAGCCACATCCTCATGACTATCAGGAGTGAAAACAACATGTTCTTCACTACCTGAACTGCTGGAGGACTCCTGAGTCACAGCAGCTATCTTCCTCTTCTTCTTTGGAGGGGAATCTTTCTTAGAAATTTGCTTCTCTGGGGTAGGAACTTCCTGAGATAGTACTCTTTCGCACCTGGAAAATATCCTTTGGTCCATCCTTCTCATGTGATTGATTTTAGTAGCAGCAGCATTACTCATTACCTCTGGTATTGTACCAGCCAGGTAGAGACTTAGTATTCTGCCCAGATTGGGCTTCTTCAGACTTTCCTTAATTTTGTCAAACACAACCATTGACCAGTCTGTTTTTAGGTTGAAGATGATTCTGGTCATAACACTGAACATGGAGGCTGACACCCTGTCATGCCCTCCAGTCTTACTGAGTATTACTTTACCCACAATTTCTGACAGGAATTTTCCTTGAGTATTCATACCTCTCCTGTTGAATACTGATCCTATCTTCAGCTTAGGATCTAGACCACACCAGGTAAGTGCTTCTCTGGTCTTGGATGTAGTCACTTCCTCTTCTTCTTGAATTTTAGGTAGCTGAAGTACCTTTCTCAGAGATTTGGGTGAAATCTTGACCTTGGTGCCATGAACTCTTGATTTGATCTTGTAACCCGAGTCATCTACAGAAGCTCCAGTAAGGAATTCGAGAACTTCCTTCTTCCATATTTTGGTTGGTTCTGAAACCAGGTACTCCAATCCTGAATCGGTGACTAGGGTTACCACCGATTTGATTTCTTGATCGCCATCGTCAAACGCGCCACGAACCAGTTCATAGCCTTCGTTAACATTCTCCTCGAGCTTGGGAGCCATTAGGGTTTAGAGATTTAGTCTTGAGAAGAGAGAAATGTCGACACAGGAGTTTTGGTCTCGAAACTCTGAAAGCGTGTCGACACACAAAGACAGAATCCTATTTATACCTTTCTGGTTTGAAGACGAACAGGCGGGATGGATTACTGAAGATGTGTCGACACTGGCAATAAGTGTCGACACTGACTTATAATGTCTCGACACACATGTGTCGACACAAGTTTAGTCAACAGATTTTATGTGTCGACACTTGGTTAAGTGTCGACACCACACTACTCGACATGTAGTCGAGACTTTACTTAGAAAATTCTGAGCAAAACTTAAGTGTCGACACCTCATTAAATGTGTCGACACCAACTTGACATGTGTCGACACTAACATTCTGAAGTGTCGACACCAACTTCCTAGATGTGTCGACACCATTTTCCTGAAGTGTCGACACTTACTATTCTGTGTCGACATAGACTTGTCTATGTGTCGACACCTTTTTACTTAGCCAATTTTTAGTTCTGTAAACTTAGTCTAAGTTTATCATACCTAGTTCAATTTTGAACCTATTGAACTTAGCTTCTTCTAAGGGCTTAGTAAACATATCAGCTATCTGATTATCAGTTTTAACATATTCAAGTGCAATATCATTTCTTTCTACATGCTCCCTAAGAAAGTGATATTTAATCTCAATATGTTTAGTTCTACTATGTGATACAGGATTATTAGCTATTGAAATAGCACTTGTAGAATCACAGTAAAGTGGAGTTCTACTTACCTGAAATCCATAGTCTTCTAGCTGATGTTGAATCCATAGAAGTTGAGCACAGCAACTTCCTGCAGCTACATATTCTGACTCAGCTGTGGAGATAGCCACACTAGTCTGCTTTTTGCTGCTCCATGAAATGAGTCTTCCACCTAGGAATTGACAGGATCCAGTAGTGCTCTTTCTATCTTCTTTGCATCCTGCAAAGTCTGCATCTGAATAGCCTGTTAGATCAAAATCTCCATTCCTAGGGTACCAGAGGCCTAGATAAGGTGTGCCCTTTAGATATCTCAAGATTCTCTTGACTGCAGTCAAGTGAGACTCTTTAGGGCAGGCTTGATACCTGGCACAAACACATGTAGCATACATAATGTCAGGCCTACTTGCAGTCAAGTATAGTAGGGAGCCAACTATCCCTCTATACAAGGTTTCATCTACAGGTTTCCCTGCATCATCCTTGCTCAGAGACATACTTGACCCCATAGGAGTCTTCATGGTACTGGATGAATCCATACCATACTTCCTTATGAGTTCTAGGGTGAACTTGGACTGACATATGGATAGACCACTTCCAGTCTGTTTAACTTGGAGACCCAAGAAAAACTTTAGTTCTCCCATACTACTCATCTCAAATTGACTTTGCATAAGCTTTGCAAACTTTTTGCAAAGGCTACTTTCAGTAGACCCAAATATAATGTCATCTACATATATTTGGACAAGTATGACTTTGCCTCTAGATTCCCTAAGGAATAGAGTCTTATCTATTTTCCCCTTGTGAACTTGTTCTCAATGAGGAAACTAGATAGGGTTTCATACCAAGCTCTAGGAGCTTGCTTTAACCCATACAATGCTTTCCTAAGTCTATAGACATAATGAGGTAGAGTTGGATCAACAAAACCTGCAGGCTGCTCCACATAGACTTCTTCTTTCAAATTACCATTTAGGAATGCTGACTTGACATCCATTTGGTATACCTTGAATCCTTGATAGGTTACATAGGCCAAGAACATCCTTATGGCCTCCAGTCTGGCTACTGGGGCAAAGGTTTGATCAAAATCAATACCTTCTTCTTGCCTATATCCTTTTGCAACCAGTCTTGCTTTATTCTTTATGATGACCCCTTGTTCATCTAACTTATTTCTGTAGATCCACTTAGTTCCTATAACATTGTGGTCTTTAGGCTTTGGAACCAGCTCCCAAACCTTGCACCTTTTGAACTAGTTAAGTTCTTCTTGCATAGCTTCAGTCCACTGTGGATTTTGTATAGCTTCTTCAAATTTCTTTGGTTCTATTTGAGACAGAAAACTTGAATATACTACAGCATTCTGATTTCTGCTCCTTGTCTGAACACCTTGTCTTGGATCTCCAATAATCAGCTCTACTGGATGATCTCTTAGATGCCTGTTGGCTGGAGGCATCCTTACTTCTGGTTGAACTTCTTCAGCATCTTCATCAAACTGAGTTCCTTGTACTTCTTCAGCTCCTTGTACATGTAGTTCTCCCCTGGACATAAGCCATCTCCTTCTACTTGCTGTCTTGCAGCAGGTACATCTTCTATGGTTAGCTTGTCCATCTTCTTTGTAAGACCTGTGGGGCTGCATACATTGCTAGACAACTCATTGTTAATTAGTTGTGTCTCATCAAAAACTACATGCACAGACTCCTCTACAACTTGTGTAGTCAAGTTGTAGACTCTATAAGCCTTACTATTATTGCTGTACCCAACAAACACTCCCTCTTGGGACTTGGCAGCAAACTTAGTTAGGTAAGACTTTCCATTGTTAAGTATGAAGCATTTGCAACCAAAAATCCTGAAATAGGATAGATTTGGTTTCCTGCCTTTCACAACTTCATAGGGGGTCTTGTTTAACCTTTTAGTGATGGTTGCCCTATTTATCACATGGCATGCAGTGTTAACTGCTTCAGCCCAGAAATACTCTGGCAGTGATGAATCACTTAATAGGGTTCTACCAGCCTCTATCAAGGTCCTATTTTTCCTCTCAGCAATGCCATTCTGCTGAGGTGTTCTAGGTGAAGAGAATTCTTGAAATATCCAAAGTCTTCACACAGTTTTGTCATGCTTTCAGACTGAAACTCAGTACCATGGTCACTTCTAATTTTGACCACTGTACAGTTCAATTCATTCTGAATCTGCTTAACAAAGCTATAGAAGACACTAGGTGTTTCAGATTTCTGCCTTAAGAAGAACACCCAGGAAAACCTTGAGTAGTCATCAACAACTACAAAGGTATAGACCTTCCTACCTAAGCTGTGAACTGGCATCGGACCAAATAGATCCATATGCAAAAGGTATAAACACCTCACAGCATCTTTGTTGTCTAAGCTTCTAAAGGTGGATTTAGTCTGCTTGCCCTTTTGACAAGCTGAGCAAATGCCATCTTTGACACACTTAACTTGAGGACCATTCCTCACTAACTCTTTGCTAAAGAGTTTGCTAATAGTCTTGTAGTTAAGATGAGCTAGCCTCTTGTGCCACTTGACACAATGAGAGACTGTCTCATCAGCTACAAGACAAACAGGAGAACCATTGTTCTCAATCATAATGTCTAAGCAGTAGACATTCCTCTTTCTATATCCTGTCAAAATGATCTCTTGATCACTTGACCTCTTGATATGACAACCATTTTTAACAAATGAGATGTCATACCCTACATCACTTAACTGACTTATACTAATGAGGTTGTGTTTCAACCTTTAACATAAGCCACTTGAGTAATGGTAACAAGGTTTGAAGAGATGTTACCAAACCCTTTGATGATTCCTTTTTCAGAACCACCAAAGGTCACTTTAGGACCATTTTTGATTGGAATGTAGTCCTTCAGTAGTCCCCTTGTTCCAGTCATATGTCTGGAACATCCACTATCCAAGTACCATGTTGGGGTATGGCCACTTGGATTCACCTGCAAAACAAATTAATGAACCTTAGAACCCAAAGTAAACTTGGGTCCTTGGTGATTGTTAGTTTGCAACTTGACATAGCTACCTGCTGGCTTTCCACCAGGTAACTTGCTACTCAACTTGGCACTGGCATTGTGCCAACAATCCAAGGCAAAGTGGCCAATCTTGCCACAGCACCAGCATTCAAACTTGTTGTACCTTTGCTTAGGTACAACTTGGCTGTCTTGACTACAGCAGGCTTATTGAATGTTGGGGCTTTGCCCTTGGACTTGGACTGATCTTAACAGTCCTAGCTGGTTTAATAAAACCCAATCCAGCCTTTCCTTTATGATGAACAAATCATCAATCAAGGGTAGCACTGATTTAGGTTTTGAAAACCTAGCAACTAGCTCTCTTTCCTTCTGGAGATTGATCTCCAGTAACTTAATTTGATCATTTTTATAAGTGATAGTTCCCATCTGAATCACAGTAATGTGTTTCAGCCTGGCTACCTCATTGAGCTTTTGATCAAATTCCTTCTCAAAGTCTGTTGCAGCTGCCTTTAGATCAGCAATTTCCTTTGCCTGACTTTTGGCAAGGGACTTGCTTTTCTTATAGGCTTGCAACAGTACTTTATATTCATCTAAGAGCTGATGAATATCTCCCTCAGATTCAGAAACACTTCCATCACTTGATGAAGATGAATCTGACTCTGAACTAGAACTGAAATCTGAACTTTGAGTTGGACTTTGTACCTGACTAGGTCCTGGCTGCTCCAGGATTTTGGTACTTTCAGTCAATGCCATCAGTCCTTGGCACTGACACTCTTCTTGTTCATAGATTGATTCCATGATCTGCATAAACTCCTCTTCTTCTTCAGCAAATAGCCCTATGTAGGCTTCAGCATCTGTCTCAGTGTCTGAAGAAGAAATGTCTGAAAGAGTCTTCTCATTCTTTGCAACAAGGACTTCTCCTTCTTTCCTTTGAAGTGAGTCTTCTTTTTGTCACTGGATTCTTTTCTTCTCTCAGGACAATCTGCAATAACATGACCCTGTCTATTGCAGCAGTAACATACTATCTTAGACCCAGTTGCCTTGCTAGTCTTTGTCTTTTTCTTGTCCTTCTTTGAAGGTTTTCTCCTGATATTGGAACTTCTTTCCCTTGGGAAATGAAGGTCTGGACCTCCACTGTTTCTTCTTCAGGAATTTCTGAAAATGTCTGGTTGAATGCAGCAAAATCTTCATCCACTTTCACTACTTGTAGGGACTTTGTGCTAAAACTAGACTCATCAGAGATTCTGATTCAACTACCTCTGGAGGAGGAGTTGATGACTTAGTCCTGCCCCTTTCTAGGTACTTCTGACTTGAAGGCAACAGTCTCTTTCCCTGTCTCAA